>JANRGW010000320.1:0-20310 GCA_024733675.1 Psilopsiagon aymara | reverse complement strand
CCTTTTTATGTTGAGGACACCAGAACTGCACACAATACTCCAAGTGAGGTCTCACAAGAGCAGAGTAGAGGGCCAGGATCACCTCGGCCTGCTGGTCGCGTCCCTTTTGATGCAGCCTACGATACGGCTGGCTTTCTGGGCTGCAAGTGCATACTGAAGGTGGCTCATGTTCATTTTCTTGTTCATCAGCACCCCCAAGTCCTTCTCTGCAGGGCTGCTCTAAATCTCTTCCCTACCCAATCTGTAGCTGTGCCTGGGATTGCCGCAACCCAGCTGTAGGATCTTGCACTTGGTGTGGTTAAACTTCATCAAGTTGGCATCAGCCCACCTCACAACTGTGTCAAGATTCCTCTGGATGCCATTCCTTCCCTACAGCATATCTGCTGAACCACCCAGCTTGGTTTCATCAGCAAACTTACTGTGGGTGCACTCAATCCCACTGTCCATGTCATCAACAAAGATATTGAACAAGAGCAGTCTCAACAGCAGTCCCTGAGGGACACCACTCATTACTGGTCTCCAGCTGGGCATTGAGCCATTAACCACAACTCTTTGTGTGTGGCCATCCAGTCAGTTGTTTATCCACCGAGTTGTCCACCTATCAGATTGATTTCTCTCCAATTTAGAGACATGGATGCCGTGTTGTTTTTTCATGGTGTTAGTATGCCTTTCAGAAGAATCTGCTCCAAGATTTTGCCAGGCACAGAGGTGAGGCTGACTGGTGTGTAGCTCCCCAGCTCATCCATTTTCCCCTTCTTGAAAATGTGGGTTATATTTCCCTTTTTCCAGTCATCGGGAACTCCACCTAACTGCCATGATTTTTCAAATTTGATAGACAGTGGCTTTGCAATTTCATTTGCAGTTCCTTCAGGACCTGTGGATGGATTTCATCAGGTCCCATGGACTTGTTTATATTCAGGTTCTTAAAATGGTCTTGAACCAGATCCTCTCCTACAGTGGGCCCAGGGTCTTCATTCTCACTGTCCCTGCGTCTGCCTTCCAAGACTTGGGTAGTGTGGTCAGAGCAGTTGCCAGTGAAGCCTGAGGCAAAGAAGCCATTAAGAACCTCAGCCTTCTCCAAATCCAGGGGAGCCAGTTCTCCTGACAGCTTTCATACAGTATCCAGTCTGTCTTTTATTTGCTACATACCTATACAATCCCTTCCTTTTACATTTAATGCCCCTAGACAATAAAAAAGTCAAGTGCCAGAAATTTGGGAATCAGTTTAGTTCCCTAAGGATGATGGCTCAGCCCTCATTGATTTTCCTTCTGTTATTTTCTGATCACAAAATTCTCATCGGGTGAACTTTGTGTTTCAGTTAGCAATTGTTTCCAAAAATAACAAAATAACAGTTAAATTTAAAGATTGTTGACAAAACCCCCAGAAATACTAATTAAAAAAAAAGTTAACTTTAACAAAGATAGATATATGTACATGCGTATGTATGTATGTATGTGCATATATGCATGATTGCATGTGTATTCATACACACTTATCTCTGAAGTGGCTAGGAAATATTTTGTGAGATTGCATACCAAGGGAGTTTGTCATTCCAGTTCAGTTTTTCTCAAATTATTCTTGTACATTAACAAAAGCAGCATGTATTTTCCATTAATACTCAAAATCATCCATGAATATTGGTTTTTACTTCATTGTTTTTCAAGACGAATGAGTTTAAAGAAATAGCTTTAAAGAAGATTATTGTTTGGAGTATGTGAGGAAAGGTTATTATTTACTTTGAGAGAATCACAGAATCATTTTGGTTAGAATGGATCTTGGTGGTCATCCAGTTCAAACTCCTGCTCACACCAAGGCCAAGTTCCAAATCAGACAAGAAAGATCTCATTGTTGAAGGCATAGCAATGTGAAAAGAAAACCTCAAAGTCAGAATATAAGAAATTTCTTGAAAAAAGGCTACATCTAGATCTTGGTTTTTTTGCCCATACAGTGATCATAAATCTACAATAACAGAACTGTAAAACTCTTCCTAGTGTTCCACCATTCAACTGTTTTAAGCATATATATATACATATACATATACATATATATATATATACATTTAACAGTCTATCTGATCCAACATGCAGCCTAATACAAATGGTGGAAAAAACTAACTGTAAAATGCAATGGTTCTTAGCACAGTGCAAATGGTTTGAGCAATAAGAAACAATTATTGAAATGTTTTTCATAGGTTTGGAGGCCAGTTATTTAAGGCTATAAGGAAAATATATAGCGTTGGTTCTTGTTTTCTGCTAGTGGATGAAAAAATGCATTTAAACTTAACTTTTAAAATGCCTCATTACACACCAGGAATGTGATCTAATGAGTGCTGAACAGCTTCTGAGGGAAAGCCTGATTGATTTCAGATTCCAGTTATTTAAGTGCAAGCCAGAAAGAGCATTGCAGCAAAGAAGTGAATGTGCTTACAATCACAACTGATGGTATGAGTGCAGCTAAGTGAGGAAAGCTACCAAAGGGCACACAATGAATAAAGAGCATGAGTGTTCTTTATTCACAGAGTCGTGAGCAGGTGGGAGTTGCTTATTATATTTATACAGTAATTGAAACAGAGGATATTTCAAAAGAAGTCAAATTGTCTTAAAAATAAAACAAATTTCTGGAAATTGAATTCCAAGATGCTGTGTGCATCATCACCAGTTCTATGAGCTTTAGAGACTTCACAGAAGTGTTCATAGTCTGTCAAAGTCTGAGAAAGTACTTGAAACTAAAGTTTCAAAGACTGACAAACCTTTTACAGAATAGGTTCGATCAAACTTTCATATATATAACTACGTAACCTCTCAAATGAAAAATCACACCTCTAATCTCTTTATAGCATTAATTCAGAATTGAAACTACGTATAACTCTGCAAATAACATCGAATGGTCAGGCAAGTTGAAACAGTTCCCCATTCGAGTGTTAAGTACGGCACGCCAATGTGCATTCAGTTTCAGATGAGGTAGGAATAGGCTTTCACCTGAAAAGAAGATATATCACTGAGAAAATCCTTAGGCTCAGTTTATTTAATCTTTGAGAAACTCATTTAAAGTAAGAACTGTAATATACCTTGCCATAGGTATGGCATAGACTAGCAATATCTGTGTATACATTAGCATATAAACGTACTTGGCCTAGCATCGAAGAAGACAATAATTAATCACCCACAAAAAAATGTTAGAGCGTATTAAACTTCAGGCTGAGACATATTTTAGACAGAAACACTGGATGAGAAATTCCACAGAGCAGAGCATAAATCATGGTGACACTAGGGTTGGGATACTCAGAACAGACATCTCTTTACATAAATTATATAAGCATTTCACATTATAATGTCAATTACTAAAGCTAATAATACACTCTGCTGGCAAATCAGAACTTCCTCTCCTACTTACAAACCTTGTTTCTGAAAACAATCTTGCTAAAATCAAGGTATATACTTTAAAAAAAAATAATCTAAACTTCTGTGGTAAGGAGCTGTGTCTTACCCACTAAAACAAATTAATGCAGTGATTTAGAGAGAGACTTGAAGCGTATCTGCTTTCTTTTGATCTTTTTTTAGAGTCTAACACTAATGATGAGAATTTTATTACCTGTGTTCATAATAAAGCTGGGGTTAGCTATGTGTTCTTAATTAAAGCTCTAAGATGTATTAGACAAGGACACGAGCAGCTTTAAACATACGAAGTATTTGAAAAAGTTTCAGCATTTTGCTTTTTGCTTCTAGTATTAGAGTTCAGAGTTTTCACGGACAATAGAACTTTTCAAATAAGAGCAGCATTCCAAAAGCTCACAGAGGAAGAGGAAATATGAAGTAGAAGGAAGAGTAGGCAAAAGGCTGCATGGTACTTACATGTCGGCGGTGCCTAAATCATGGCACAAGAGCAAAAAAGTCAAAATTTGTATTTGTACGTTATGAGTTTATTCCTGTTTGAAACTATTCTTATTTATCCGGTATTTGCCTTCATCAGGGGTGTTCTGACTTTGGTTAAGCTGACAATAGAAATTGATAAGGGGTGGAGATAAGGAAAGAAAGAAGTATTCCTTTAGATAAATTAACAAATGTTTCTATCTCTTTTTATATTTTGAATTATTTTTTCATCATCTCTCCCAAGCTAGCAGAAAACATTTTATCAGCTCATAAGTTTAGCGTTCGATTGATTAAACTGCATCCCTTGCCTAAAATTTGACAGTATCTTCCGTGACAGAAGACAATAGGAGAGGCAACAAATACACTGGCATAAATGGAAGTTTAATCTGTATCTGAGATTGCTACTTATGATTATTTAAGTTATGACTATCAAGAGAAATTCAGAAAATACTCATACTTCTCTCTGCTTGTATGCACTTCTATTTGTCTTTTTAATAACTTGCCTGATTTCTACAGTCATTGTTGCACTTCATTACTGTGAACAGCATTAACATGTTTGCCAAGGAAAGACAATGAATAACATAATGCACACCTCCCTTAAATAAATGTTGGTGTCCATAACTTATCATTTGAAGCTATTAGGAACCAAAATATAATTGCTATGTTTTTTGTAACCTCTGAGAATAGACCCCTTGGTTGCCATTGCACTGAATTAGCTATTTATAAGCAATGAAGGATTTATGAGTTTTAGTGCATAGACTCTGCAGCTACTGTATGCTTCTTTCATTATCTTTAGTATGTTTTTTTGGTCTGGGATAGAGTTAATTTTCTCCACAGTAGCTGGCAAGGGGCTGTGGTTTGAACTCATGCTAAAACCAGTGTCGCAATTCAAGGATGTTTCAGTTATTGCTGAGCAGTGCTTACAAAGCCTCAAGACCTTTTCCCCTCCTCTCCCTATCCCACCAACAGGGGGGCTTGGGGTGCTCAAGGGGTTGGAGAGGACACAGCCAGGAGAGCTGAGTCCCGTGGACCTAAGGGTTGTCCCATACCGTATGGTGTCAGGCTCAGCATGGAAAGCCGGGGAAGGAGAAGCAAACGGGTTCAGAGGGATGGTATTTGGCTTCCCAAGTCACTGTTACACTTGAAGCTCTGCTGTCCTGGAGATGAGCAAACACTTTCTGAACACAGAGAGCAGAGAATGAATTCCTTCTTTTGCTCTGCTTGTGTGTAAAGCTTTTGCTTTATCCATTAAACTATCATTATCTCAACCCACAAATTTTCTCACTTTTCTGGTTCTCTCCTCATCCCACTTGGGGGCAGTGAGCAAGTGGCTGTGTGGCTCTAGTTACCAGCTGGATTTAACCCATGACACGTAGGTTGCCATGGCATTTTTTTCCTCAGACATGGTAAAACTGAAACTTCAGAGTAAACTTTTTATTAGTCTTCTAAAAACAACAGCTGATAAGTGAGATCCGAATTGCTAAAATAGTTCCACGTAACTTCTAAATAATACTGGGCTACGGAGTTAAGAGTAAAATGATATTAAAAATGTTCTTCTTTTTGTCTTCTTCTTTTGTTCTTCTTAGCTTTGTCTTCTTAGGCATTAGTTAAGGCTAAAATTGATTTGCATTGGATTATAACCTATTTGTAACTAAATGTTCTTCATGTGGAAGTTCTGAATTGAAACTAAGAAAGTTCTGTTTTCATCTTTCTACATACTTGGTGACCTTCACTGACATTGTGGCTTGGTCTGAATGTGGAGAACAGTATCATGACAGAAGGTGAACACCTCTATCAAGGCAGTGAATTGATTTAAGTAAAATCACACTTTTACCATTGGATTTCTATCTGAGGGGATTTGACAGATCAGAGAAGCCATGTGACACAAAATGAGTTCTATCACTCCTTGAAACCTGCAAAATTTATACTCTGAAGCTGGACAAGAAAATAGAAAAAGATCTGAGTTTGTGATCTTTTTGGTGTTTTGGTTTTGTTTGGGTTTCTTTTGTGTGTTTGTGGGGTTTTTTGTATTTTGGGGTAGGTTTTTTTGCCATGCATTTTATTTTTTTTCATGAAGGACTGTTAGCAAATGCAAGTTACTGTGACATATAAAGGCCTGATCCCTCTCAGCCTTAATTCTATTCTCCCCTGAATTAAACTGCAATAATTTCATATACATATATATATATGTGCTTCTGCTGTTTTGCTTGGATATGCTCTGCCAAAAAAATATCACCTTTTCATGTGAGGCTTAGATCTCAGGGCTCACGCTAACTAACAGAATCCATTCTCCCTGAAGTGCCAAAGAATTCTAAATAGTGGAAACACTCTAAGTATTTGGAAATAGTAGTGTAAATTCCACTTGATTTGGGCTTGCAAGCTACCGGATATGAAAAAAGTTTGAATAGATCCACTTGGTAAGCCCTTGACAAAATGTTCCTTTCTGTAGTTATGCATAATTAGGAACTTTGATTCGTAAATCAGTGTGTATTGATACCTAAAACATATAATAAAAATAAAATAATAATAATTAATGAGATGCTGTTGCTTTGAAAACACATCCCTTTTCCATGTTAACATTGATATAATGTAATAAGTATTTTAAGACTTTTATTTCTACTTCTTTTGCAAAACCACCAATCAGTCAGGAAGAAATAAGGAACTGATTTATGGGGAGAAAGAAGGCATCAAGTCCAGGACACCCTTTCCCTATGAAACTTATCCATTTCACCTTCACAGAAATAGGAAAAAAAAAGTAATTTCTAAATGTATCAACAATCTAAGCACCATTTTTTGGTCCTTTGCTGCCCCTGAATCCCTTATCTTTATGGCAAGCTGTGATATTATCTGTCTCAATGGAAGACAGAAAATAAGAGGGCTGTCAGGCTGACATGCATCTAAAAGCACTAGCTTACTATTAAATGAAAGACCTTCCTACAAAAATTGAAAATATTTTCTCTTTTTTTTGTATTGTTCCTTATTGGTTTACCTGATGATATAGACAGATGGAGGGTGAAAAGGGGAAAAAAACATTTCTCTGCATCAAATTTAAGCAATGGAACAGTTTGTGCTCAGGTTGCATAGCTGAGTGATGTGAAGTACACTGAATCTCATGATTCTGTCCTGGTAAAGAAATAGAATTGGTGATTCCACCTAGAAAGACTGTCCAACACAGTAGGATTACATTATCTGCTTTTCAAAATGCAGAAATTTTAAGAGGCAGACAGTCCGTTGGTTAAAAACCTCTTGCCTCATTAGAAGAACTAAGGCAAGCAGCTCACTTGTGCCTATTCTGATCCTCTACATTAGTATATATGAGTATATTGGTAGGTAAGATATGACACTCCTCAGCATTGTTACACTGAACCTTCATTGTTCCTCATGTTCTGTGTTCATCAGCCCACCACAATGCAGGCCAAGCATATGGAAGGCATCTTCACAGAAAAGGTAGAGAGAGAACATATAGGTTTCTTGCCAGAGAAGGAAGAGAGGAAAAATATGTTTAAAAAAATGTTTAAAGACAGCCTACAAAAGAAGACTAAAAAAAACCTTACAAGCTCAAAACCAAAATACAATTAATAGAGTTTTCAAGATTATCATTCTGAATCTTTCATCGTTCAGTCTTTCTTCTAACAACTCTTTACTGCTCCTGAAGTACAGTTTAAAGGAATTAAATCTACTTTCTCTATTTCTGAACAATGAAACCACATTCTGAAGAAGGCCAAATTTACTGCTCCTTGATCAGGCATCCTTAGCAGATACATAACCATCACAACAGTGTCTTCATTGGTCTGTGCTCTAATCCTTATCCATAATTTATAAGCTGGCCCACCACCTATCCCAAGGCAGAGCTCTCTACATTCCCACTGCTCTCTCACACTGGGCATGCTGCAGTCCCAGACTGGCTTCCTTACTGAGCCTGTACCCAGCCACTGCCACACTCCAGCTGTAAACTACCCCATCACATCTCTGTGACCCCCATGAGACTGCAGCACTGCGACTGCACAAAGTCCTGTGCTCATCCTATTTGTTTCCTATATTGCATACAGGTACACTTGAGTGCATATACTTACATACTTGTGTAACATATTTTTTTTTGACAATTGGACAAGGAATATCAGAACGGAATCTCTGAGCATTGAAACTCCAATGGCAACATAGTAAGCAGCAGTTAAAATCCACATATATTTTGCATTATATAGAGCTTAGCATAACAGAATGAAACTGCACAATAAACAATCAATAAACAGACTGCACTTTCATGGTACAAAATATTTACAGTAGAAAACTGAAGAGTGACACATCTCCTAGTAATTCCTTAGGTTTCAGCACATGTTAAAGATTAAATATTGAGCAGCACATTTAACTTATTATTAAATATTTATCTTCTCTTCTCCTTTAAAGAAAAAATACTCCATTTTCCCTGAAGCAAAAATATTTTGCTTTGAAAGCACTTGTTTTCATTAATGTGATTTTAATACTTAATTAAAAATGAGTATTTGAGTGAATTACATGTCAGAACTGTAAAAAAAAAAAAAAAAAAATACTAATGTCACAAATGAACTGTAAAAAAAAAAAAATGAAATTTTAGTTGCAATATTAACTGGATCCAAATTCAGTGACACTTCAGTGATACTACTGAGTTAACTCAGAGTTAATCCAATGGCAGAATTTTGCTGTAGAGGCCTACCATACAGAAGTAATTAGATAGAGTTTGTGATTTCAAAGATTCAATCTCAGTCTAACTCTTAATCCTCAAGAAATCAACGATAAACCAGTCATAAGCTTTTGTGTCAGAATTAAGCTGCTGACACATTTAGACTTATCATGCATAGAATACAATTATTTGTTCTCCATTTGTCTTTCCCTTACAAATCTGTTATCATCAGAGACATGCATGTTTGGAACTGTATTTGTAATAATAGAACACAGAAATTAATTTCCAGCTATATGTATTAGCATGAATAGAAAGACAGGTTCAAGTGTTAGACCACGTTAGCTTAGGCACAGGCTATTGGAGAAAATAATGCTGTAGAAAATGCATTTCCCAAGAATTCTTTATAACATAGGCTGAAAAACTCACATGAAACTCCCTCTTTTTCAAAAATTACCTCAAATTTGGCCCTTTTTAAAAATAATTATGCTTTACATGCAAGGATTTTTCGTGGCACTATTTAATTTCTGCCACACACATACTCCACCGATGTGAAGTTGAGTGATGTAAGACAGGTGAATCTTGGTAACTGTCAAAACACATGATAGATGATTATAGGAAAACAGTAATAATTTATACAGTTATATTAATTTACATAAGATTATATCATAATATAAACAAATTCAGGTTTGCGGTTGGGTTGGGTTTTTTTTCAATTCGTCTGACAGCAGAGCAATAATACTGCATACCTGCAGTAGCTAATTATACATTTCCTGATATTGAGCAAATTACCTGCTCTTCCAGACAATCCATTACAAATATTTTCTAATAATAAGTATAGTCTGTGATATTACCTTGTTAATCATCCTATTTAAATAAAAATAATGATATTGCCAACATCCCCTATTTTTGCAAGATGAACTTGGTAAACACCACAGTGAAACCTTTTCAGAGTGATTTCATAGTAAATTATGGTGATATTTTTGTCTTTACTTTTCTTTAGAAAGCAAATTTACAATTCCTATAAATGTAAAACATTCTGAGATCTGACTGGTTTTCCTCCAGTATGGCACAGAGTACTTAATGCTCCAGTAAAACTTGATTTTTGTCACTTAGAGGAGGTTGTCAGGCCATTGCCTGTTGCAGTCACAGCCACATGAAAAAAAGAGAAAATAACCAAAGCTAAACCACAAAATTCTTTGCACACTGTCATTCACTAGAGAAGCTACCATTCAAATAGAGACATTCTGAAGACACAGGAGCCACATTTATGTGATATCTGAATACACTGCTTGGATACGGGTACAACCAATGTGTATGGGCAAACTCGCAGCCTACAAAGTGTACTATGCAGTCTGGTCTTGCAGATGTGTAGGCGGTATCTGAACACTTTGGGGAATGTAAAACTAACTCTTTTCCCAAGTCATGTTCAATATTGAAAACCTGTTAGGTGCTACAAAATTAGACTATGAAAGTCCCTGTTGACAGGAAGATGAACAGAGCAATGGAATTCAGGGAATGGCTCAGGACTGAGACTGGGTACTCACCAGTGTCTGATTGGCTCACCAGGGAGTATCTTGCCTTGAGAACTCTATTATCACAGGTAGGTGATACAATCTTTGCATTGCTCTGCATACAAGGGGCTGCAAGCAAGAAATTAAAGATATTATTTTCACCTCTCTTTGTGCTGGCTGGTGGAGAACTCAACAATCTAACGGCTGTCTAAAACACATTTTCTTCATCTACCTATTTTCACCTCAAGGACCACAAGTCTTAATGTCCCCAAGTTATGTGATATTGCTTGGTGCAATTTGTTCTAGACATTTACTCAAATGAATAAATGCTACATGGGTTAAAGCTATTATAGCTCAGTTTATGGTTTACAGAAGGCTGCTGCTTTATTGTCTGGTCATGTCTTCTGCAAAAATACATAGCTAGTACATCTGAAAACTTAATCTCTATACAGTCTCCTCAAAATATATTGCTTTGATGTTTGCAATTCACTCTGTAATCTACTTTTCCTTAAGGGCCCTGATATTTCTTTTATTTAGTTTTGTTGGTACTCTGCCATTCCTTTACGGAACATAAAAATATCACCAAGAAAAAATTAGGCCAGTGTAAATACTAATCTCAGAAATGTGTCTTGTTATTTATAATAGGGCACCTTGTGAATTTTCACCTGGGCTACATATCTGTCTCACTTCAGCAGATGCTGCTGATCCTCCTAGGGGTATTCTAACTTTCACTGCTTTATTTTCTCACTGTGGAACCAGATGCCAAGCCACGGCAATACCAAATTCTGGTGAAATGTATGTCTACTTCTGGCATCAGAATACAAATTAGATAACTAATCTACATCAGCAGGGCGTAATTAAAGATTGAAGACTGCAGGCAAATCCCTAACTGATGCTTACTTTGCAGCTCTTCCAAACATACAATCCATTTAGAAAAAATGGTTTGGCGATTTACACTCTGCTCTGTCACTGAATTGCTTAGTGGCCTTGACTTTATTTTCATTAGCTGTCATATGAGTTTAATAGAGCTAAAATAAGTATGGACAAATGCAACTAGTAAGGTCAGAAGCATGGAAGAGGAAGTTACATAGTCTACAGATAACTTCTGCATCATTAAGAGAAGACTGGGAAGGGAATATGATAGAGATCTGAAAGCTGCTAGGGGTGCAAACAGTAAATGGCTATGTTCTTTCTCAGTAAGAATCAGTTCATTCATTGAAACCATCAAACAGTGGATTTAAAGCAAAGAGTATTGTCTCGTGCAACCAATGCATTTGCCACATAAAAGTACGAAGATAAAAGGTTATATGAGTTCAAAGAGGGATTCAGAAATTTCAAGGAACATAGGCTTAATATCAGCTACCAAACAAAAACACTCATGCACAATTTCTTGTTCAAGATACCAGCATTTCCTGGAAGCTGGGAAAACATGATCCTAGGCAACTTTTGTAAAAATCCAGGAGTCCCCTCTGTTGGCATGAGATGACAAAATAAGGTGATGGTAGTTTAAAAACACTAAGGAAATGTAATGGGAAGTAATTACTGGGATATAAAATCTTCAGTTTCTGGACTGTTTTAATTCTTTTTGTTCACGCAAAATTAGCAAGTATGACAAGCATACAATAATACATTCACTTTTTGATCTGGATAAGCATTGTTGATAGCAATTGAGTATAGAACAGATAATAATTTTTTCTTTTTTTCATGTGTACAAGTATGTGAATAGTGGAAGCATGAGGGACCTAATTAGTGCACTGCAGTTTGTACCTAAGGATGTTAACAGAAGGCAGAATATATGCTTATCTAATGCAGAGTTATTGCCGCAAAGACTGAAGTCACAAATTTCCCCTCTGGGAATGAATAAACACTGTGTGAAATACCTCCTAAATGACAAACAGCTTCTGCAGAGGAACAACATGTTTGGCTTAAGCCATGCACAATCAGAAATAAAAAAAATAATTGCATAAACCGGCGCAAGTACTCATTTGTGTCAACACATTTGACCAAAACAGGGCAAAGATATAAACCTTGTGAAGCACCCATGAATTTGACCTTTTTTTTTTTTTTTTTTTTTTAATTTTCCAGTTGTTTTGACATTTAATAATTTGTTAGACATTTCACAAATGTGCTAGAAAGGAAAACAGTGACTGGAAGCATATAGTCCATTATGAGTAACTGCAGCTATAAACCACTTGCAGACTCTAACCTATGTATAGTACTCAAATTGCAGAATACTACAAATCAGTTACCTTAGACAATATTTCGTTAAATGGAAGCATTTCCCATGTTATTAGCAACTTAAAAACAGATCTGCAGCGAATAATGGGACATACAAAGGGGTAGGAAAAGCCAACCAAACCCCAAATCCTTGTCCAGAAAGTTAGTATTATTTGAATTATAATATTCTCAGGAATATACTGAATATATTTATATCTTTAGTAAGACAGTAGGGCACAAAAAAGTAATATTACAGTACATAGTCTCACAGTTAAAGGAGATTTTAACAGGTATTATGGGGAAAACTGATGCTGAAAAGAGATCATCAAGTTAAACTTCATCCAACAAATTGAGCAGAATTCTGCAAAACCTTTTGCCTTGGAAAAATAATCTTCTATTCATTTAGTGAAGATAAAGGAAATAAAATATATCTTCAAACTAACTGAAATATGTTCATTAGCAAAACATTAAGGTTTCTACTATTGGTAGTAAAGTAGAGAGCCTGTGTTGCCCCTAAAATATCATACATTTAGAATAATTTTATTTTTAATTTCTGTAGAAGACTTGAAAATTTTGAACTGAAATGCCTTTCATGTGCAACATTCAGGTCAGATTTTAGTAACTATATTTAATTTCAAAACACTTGAAAAACCATTCATTTTGTGATTAACTTCTGCTGCTACAGCCCCAAAGCATGAAATGCAGGCCCAATACTTTTGTGAGGGAAACACATCAGCTTGAAAGAAATGCTTCAAACATTCTCTTTAGTAGTCTGAAGGAAAAGTTGGAGCTTTCCATAGGAAGATTAAAGAGCAGAAAAGACATTATAGGAAGATCTTTCCTCTACTTAGACATGACAGATGATAAACCATGTGCCAGTATAATAAATAATTTCTAGTATGGGGAGTACACTTAACAGCTGAGCAACAGAGATGTAACTTACACTGTCAGATCATGAAAGTAAGACAATGAATTAAGAGTACCTAAATAGTAACAGAGAATGGGCAGAAGTAGTTAAGAATTCTATCATGTGACTACAGGGCTAGACATTTTGAAGCCAAATGTGATATCTCAGATGAAAGTAATATTGTTATGAATTTAATTGCCTAATAAAAGCTACAGAGACGGCAATTTATGAATTATTTAGCTGTTTTGCAATTTTAACAGCTTCAGTTTTCTTATGATATCTTCACCTCCTTAATCAGTGATGAAGCCATGATTTACAATATGTATTTCTCCCCAACAAAACCTAATAGCGTCTTTATAAGACAAGCAATATTGCATCGGAGAAGAGATAGCAGGCTGTTTCATTGACTTCAGCAGGAGAAATAACATGCCTCATATGATTTTTCTACTTGCATTTTAAGTGGAACTCAGTATCTGACTGACCTTAATCAGGTCAGATAGGTACCCTAACAGACACTTTTTGATGCAGGCCTTTTTGGTATAAATCAGACTCTGACACTCATTCAAATGACCTTAGATGGTTAATGTCAGTTTGAATGTGCTGGTCCTCAACGAACAAAAATTCTCATTCTCAAATATTTCGCATTCAGATGACACTGGATTTCATAGGTATTTGAATTTTTAAATCAGAAAATATAGGAGAAAATTTTATCAATTATAGTTCAAGTAGTCCAAGAATTTTTTTTTTTTAATTTGCTTCAACTCCTACCCTCAAGGCTACTTTTCTGAGTGTGAGCACATCACATTTCTCCTCTGAACAAAAAATATAATTTCTATTCCACCTGTTCCTCAGCATTACAAATACAATTATTTTCAGTGAGATAGCTTCTTAGCCTTGACATCCCATATATCCTAAAAATTATTATAATGTTAATTTAGAAACTTCTTGGCTTTTGAAACTACATATTTAAATTAAATTATATATACTGGCCTTCCTTTTGACATTATCTCTTTCCCTAGTTGTGGATAAAGTATAGATAATATTTTTCTCCACAGAAAACTTAAAAAATAAATATGTATAAAAGCACTTTCTTCTGTACCTTCCCAAGGAATATAGAAGGCTATAACCACAGAAGAAAAGTTTGGAGCATAGATTTTGACATCAGTTTAATACAGGTTTAAGATATGCAAATTAGACGTACGTACCTGTCCCAAGTGCAGGTGAGAAATTGATCACCAGGAATTAAATCTGTAAATGAGATTTAGATACGAGAACAATTAATACCACATATACTTTATGATTAATCCATTCTTGACCTAACTCAGGTCTTTTCAGCCATGCATGTCAATTTTGTTTCATCAAGGATCAGGAAAAAGCAGTTTATTCTACCCTGATTCTTGTGACACCAATTTTTCAGTTTCAATTGTTGGACTATTATTTCTCATTTCTTCAAATGTTTTCAGCTTTCAGAGATGAGAAGAGACAGGCTTGGACCAGAATCATGGCCAAACTGGGAAACACAGCCTAACCGTCTCTGTACTCACATTACTGTCATGAGTTCATTTGAAAACAAAATTTGGGGAACATTTTAGCTGTATGCAGCTTGTCAGTACCATCTGTGTTTTAGGAAAATAATGGTAAACTGTAAAAACACCACAAAACTGCAATTAATACAAACAGTAACATTTTGTTTTGATACAGCTATAGAACTAAGCTGAGGTGCGAGCTTAGTTATCACTCAGAGGTGCTTAAGTCATTGTGATCTGTTTAATATCTCATGCTTTAAAACATGATACTAGCTCTTAAGAAATTTGATTGCAGTTTTAAATGTAAGAAGAATTACTAATATAAATTTTTTTCATTTAACAACAATGAGAGCTCACAGTTTTGGATGTGTTTCCAAAAAAAAATGAAAAAGGAATACATCTGGAGCAAAAAATCCTCCTACATCAATTGGCTTTGACCCTAACAGCAATATCAAATGGATTTACTTTCCCAAATATTCACCCGTTGAGGATTTAGTTTTCTTTCAGGCATCTTCAGTTACAGATTGCATAGAAGTGACAAAAGTCCCACTGTATTCTTGGCCTGAAAATGATAGCTTGATAGTGCTATAAAGTGTATTTGAAAACCTTCTGTCATCAGCAATCCCCCGTTGCCAGTCAAGGTGAAATACTTTATGTCAATAACAGTGTCACTTAGCAATTGTTCATATGAGACTTCCATTATAACCTCTTTTGGAAAAACTAGATATTCTATTAACACCCACAGGAAGAGCTGATGAGAAGCCTTGCTGGGTTACCAGAATTACCTGTGCCTGATTTATTTTATTGGTTCAAGGACACATCCACATTGAAGATCAAATCCAAAATTTGCACAGCTGGGAAAATATTAAGTAATAATTTCCCTTCCACCCTGTACAGTTGCTCTAATGCAGCCAGATATCATCTTGATCTGAATTATCTTAATAAACTTGCAATTCAGTCTTTTAATTGAGGCAGGGTGTGATTAATTATGCAATCCAGAGATCACCTGCTTAAAAGAAGCTGTTTTCAATATGAGTGTGTCCCGTATTCACACGTACCTTTTTGTGAGAAAGAACTACTTGCCTTTTGTGAATGGCAACATAGATTCAATAGGAATTTTGGTTAAATATGTGATTCTGTGCATCTAAGATGAACACAAAAATAGGAAATTGAAGGCATACTTAAAATTAAATCCATATTAACAAAAAAGCATTGAATGGTACAAAGCTGAATAGAGAATTCAGCTGAACTTTTGTCTTAGGAGATCTATGACAATATGTGCTAGCATTTCCCTTAGAGATTCTATAGATATAAGATTACATGTTCAGAATTTCACTTCTCCATCTTATATAGCTTTGACATAATGTAACTGTAGTTACAAAATCAAAACATACATGTGCATTTTTTTTTTATTTGTTAAGCTCTTTATAACAACAATAATTTTATCTTCTCAGTCTGGGAAACTGCTCTGTAAGGATCAATTTTCCCAAGTTGGTCTAATGCATACAACAATATCTTTATTACAGAAACTTTTATACCCAGTAGAGGCATTTATGGAAGTTTAATGTAAAATTACTGCAAAATTATCACAAGTTAGGAATTAGCAATAAATTTGGCATGCCTTCTAAAACTAATGCACTTCAGGAAATCACTAGTATATTTTTTTCTTATCAGGAAAAATAAAAATATAATATTGCCTATAGATTTCTTCCACCAAAGTGTTTTTTTCTTTCTTTATTGCTTGTTTCTTATGGTTCCCTATACAAACAGTTGTGGCTTTTATCTCTTTTGTTTTCTAAAGCCTCTGTAAATTGAAAATGCTTACAGAAAAGTACTTACTGTTGCTTTTAGCAGATGCATCTCCAGTACACACTGTGTCATTGATTTGCATGTGCTGAAGTTCCTACTGAAATCAATGGTAAACTTCTACAGAGGGGTAATAAAAATAAAATAAAATCAAAGTCAGAAAAATGTCTTCTAATGAAGGAATCCTAAAGCCTGTCAGAGCTCCTGTTAGCAAAGTATACTGCATTTCTAAAGAGTTACTAATGCTAAGCTTAGTGCCATTCAGTATAAGCTCATGAATATAGGCATCTAAACAGCTACTACAAACCCAGATTCTGCTTTTCTCCACATCTCTCCTCACAGGACATGAAATGCAGCTTTGTTATTTTGCCCTGCTTTCCCAGACATACTGTTAGATTCTCTAAGAACTGAAGAGCTTCCTCAGTCTTGTTAATCCTTAGCATTTCTGACTGATCAGAAGAGGAAAACATGCTTGAAATAGCAATCAGGTATAGAAGAGAGTTATCACTAAAAGGAAGGCAACTTGTTCATGAACAAAACAAAATGGAGAAGAACATCTAAACCATGCTTTCATATTTAAGTATGTCACTGACTTGTCACAATGCTTAGAGAAAGCTTAGACTTCAACAGAAAGCTTATTCAAGATTTTAGTAAATTCTGTTTGATTTCTTCATCTACATTGTATGAATCGAACAACATCACATGAATCAAGTCTCCGGATTCCAGGGAAGGAGAATAAGCCCATTAAATTTGTTGCAACTTCATCTTACTCCACACATTCATTTAGACTGTATCTATAGATCTAAATTATAGCTAGTCATCTGAAGGATCATGATGCAGAGTTTTATCAACTGTTAAGCTCTGCATTACAAATATGAAATCTGTCGGTGCCATAAGATAAAACTAGACCCAGAAGATAAGCCTAAACAGTTCTAAAAACAATCATTTGATGCTTTTAATATATACAGATATACTTCAAAAAAATAAGAATTCTAAATATATTCAGAATCCTTAAAATGCTACTTTTTAAATGTTTGGCAGGTTCTTTATTTTAAATTCTGTAAATTAAGAACTGAACACTTTTTCTAAGCATAAATCCATACTCTAGAATATGTCAAGTTAGGCCAACAATACAATTTGAGAAATATGTGAAGGATTTGTGAGATTTGGTGAGAGTAGTGATTTCTAGTGGAATACAGTAAAATTCTACTTGAACAAAGAGAACTTGGGTTTATACCAGAATAATAAAATAGGAACAGATGCTTATAGACACATATAAAGCAGGAACATTTAGAATAAACCAAGAAGACCATGGCTACATTCTAATTCTGTAAGATGGGAAGTTTTGAGTATGTGAGAAATATTATTCATGCATTTTCACAATGTTTTCATTAGAACACAGCCCTTGAATGAAACCTTGGCAAAACTGGAGGTAACTGGAATTTACTATTGACTTGAAAATAGAAACAGGAATCCAGTCCATTTATTAAAAAAAAAAAAAAAAAACAAACCCAATAATAACTATTTGTATTCCTTCTTGCAGGTTTCTTTTTTGATATATTTATTGAACATCTCTGAAAAAGTAATGTTACAATAGTCTTTTCAAAAATTATGAACTTTATAAAATCCACTAGAGAATTCAGAGAGTGTCTCAACTGACATGAGCCTGCCATCTGCTACCAAAGGGCACATATGTTTTGGATTTACTAACCCATTTATCATGCCAGAGGTTACATTGGCATGAATAATCACTTCTGTAAATAATAGATAATGTCAGGGAAATTGTGTGATAATGATTCTTCTGAAGCATATTGTTCAAAAGTATTAAATACTCAGAATAATTAATCTAAATTTAACTGTGTTTCTAAACAGTTTCTTATACTAATTTTGTAAATATTTGGGATCGATGAGCAAGGTTAAATCAAAAAAGTAGTCTTGAGAAATAAGTATAAAACACAAAGATTTTCTAAAAAAAGTGTCATGAAGATGATAGTTATAGCTTTGCTCTATATTTTCATATCCTGTGTAGCTGTAGAAATAAATAGTTGGTATCAAGCCACAGAAAAAGTCTGAAGGAAATCTGTATATCCTTTATGCAATGAAGCATGAAGAAATTGCATTGAAAATATAGTCTCTGATCTTGCAGACATACAATTTTCTCAGCATAACTTCCAAATAATTGGCTTTCATATAAGTGAAAACCAGAGGAGCTTGGAAATGAAAGTTAGAAGAGCTTGGAAATGAAAGTTTCCCAGTTAGGGGACTGATTTCCTGAGAACTATTCACCACAGATTATCCAGTTTCATTTATATTTTGTCAGTGAACAAAAAAAATTTGCAATAATCAAACACCGTAACTTTATAATCTGTATAAAAATAGCTCAGGCATAAATGCTTTGAGACTAGAAGTATCTGTGATAATGTTACATCAAAATCCTATAATACAAAAAGATATCGTGCCTGGTAAATCTAAAGAAACTGTCTCTATCTAATTGATTCATAGAATCTGCCATTTCAACTGGGCCATCAGACCCTCCCATTAGTATTTTAGTTTTATAGATATTGGCTATGTAACTGCTCCTGAAATTGACAATGGGCATACCATGTAATACTACATCCCTTAAAATACAATCAGTTGTTAAAGATAATTATCCCATTTTACCACTTCTATGTTACTAATTCCATAAAGAAGGAAAAGAGTCTGAAGGAGAGGGTGAGATGTCAGAAAAAAAAAAAAAGGCTGCTTTCCTGCTCCTCAGTGATGTAGGCACTTGGCTGTCACACAGCCTTCAGAATATCAGTCGTGGTTTAAGCTGTAAATCAGCCACTCAGTTTGTTCACTCACTTCCCCGTCCTTCTTCGCCCCCACTCCAAAAAGAGACGGGGGGGGGGGGGAATGGAGAGAAGAATCAAAAGAATGCAACTCCCGCGGGTTGAGATAAGAACAGTCCAATAACTAAGGTATAACACAAATCACTATTGCTACCACCAATAATAATAATGACCAGGGAAATACAAGGGAAGGGGATACAAATGCTCACCACCCAGCAACCGAGCTGTGAACCCTATTCCAGGCTCTTCCTCCCAGTTTTTTTACCTTCCGGGCATGACGTGCTATGCGATGGAATACCTCCTTGGTCAATCTGGATCAGATGCCCCGTCTCGGCTACCTCCCAGTTCACCCTCATCCCTGGCAGAGCATGAGACTCAGAAAGTCCTTGGCCAGACCAAAATATACTAAGCAGTAACTAAAACATTGGTGTTATCAACACAGTTCCCAAGCCGAAAGTCAAAAACCACAGCTCCACACCGGCTACCAAGAAGGAGAAAAACGACTACTACTACCGAACCCAGGACATTTCACCCCTTATTCCATACCATACCATTCACGTCATGCTCAAATCCCACATTTTCAATATATCATCACATATATATATATATATATATATATCCACATGCAAAGAGGGAGAAAGATCATCCCTTAGTGCATGGATCAATCCCCAAAAAACTGCTGAGTTCATCTGGTTCATGTAATCAGGCTCCATCTTTTGTAATCGACTCTCATAGCAGGGGAAGTTATATGCAGTGCTGGATCGTTGCCTGCTGATGCTGATTGTTCTTTTACTGCGGAATCCACCTCGTTTCTTCAAAGTTCATTCTTTATTGGGATGATGGTCACTGATGACTTGAAGATATCTGGTTGGTAGGCTATAAAAATATTACATAGCAGGCAACAGCACACAATTGAATTCATTGGCTGTTTTCCCCTAAAATCAAATCCCCTTGAGGTACACATCGGACGTCCCCATCTTCCCGC
>JANRGW010000319.1:0-27883 GCA_024733675.1 Psilopsiagon aymara | reverse complement strand
CCTCCGGAGGGATGGGGAGGAGAATTGAAAGAACATGACTCCCATGGGTTGAGATAAGAACAGTCCAGTAAGTAAGGTATAACACAAACCACTGCTGCTACCACCAGTAATTATAACGATAAGGGAAATAACAAGGGAAGAGAATACAACCACTCCCACTGACACCAAGCCTGACCCCAGCAGTGACATAGCCCTTCCAGGTAACTACCCCCAGTTTATATACAGGGCATGATGCGCCGTGGTAAGGAATACCTCTTTGGTTAGTTTGGGTCAGGTGTCCTGCCTCTGCTTCATCTCAGCTTTCCCTCTTCCCTGGCAGAGCATCAGACTCCAGTAAGTCCTTGGCCAGAGTAAACATTACTGAGCAACAACTAAAAACATCAGTGCTATCAGTGCTGTTCCCAGGCTGAAAGTCAAAAACATAGCACTGCACCAGCTGCTAAGAAGGAGAAAAATGGCTGCTACTGCTGAACACAGGACATATCCACCTCTTATTCCATACCATTCACGTCATGCTCAGATCCCACATTTTCAATATACCATCACTCTTGCCTTGTATATGTACATATATACATACACACACACCCAGAGGTCATTCTCAGTGCATGGACTAATCCCTATAAAGCTGCTGAGTCCATCCAGTCCATGATGTCGGGTCCCATCTCTTGTAACAGGCTTTCAGAGCAGGGGAGTCTGTGTGCAGTGTTCACACTCGTGAATAACCTGGGCAAGAATGTCCATTGCTAAGTCCATCCCTCGACCATGAGTTCATCTGTATGTTGCACCTCTGCCCTGATGACCTGAAGTGTCATGGGCCCACCAGGCTCAAAATAATTCACCCTCCTCTTCAGCATTTTCTGCAACTCGTCACTGGGAACTCCATCCAGCTGCCTTCCATCTCCAGTGCTTCCAAAGCACTGGAGGGGCCCAGTGGACTAAATATTCACCCATACTGTCCCACACACCCTGCCACTCATAAAAGTCCAGCCTTGGGGAAAATCTCTAGGTCCTCCTATATCATTGTCTAACTCAAACATAACTCCACTTAACTCTCAAGATCAGACAAAATGGTCATGGGTAAAACACAGTCTATATGTGTGCCAACATGGTGATCCCCATCACAATCAGCAGGCAGGTCTCAAGGGTACCCAAAGGCCATTCAAAACCTTCAGAACTCTCAAATGATGCTGCTGTACTTGTCACTGGAGCTCATGTAGCTGCTGTGCTTTGAGTTGGAGTAGCTGCGCTGTCTACTGCAGTCAGAGTTTGAGTAGCTGCTGTACTTGTCACTAGAGCATGTGGGAAGGTCTCCCTCATAGGCTGACAGCCTGAGGAGGGGAAAAAAGATGTGTAATTGTTATACACTTCTATTATATACCTCCCAAAGTATAGAGGCGGTGACCACACAGAGAACACAAGCTAGATCAATTTCATGATCAATGAGCCTATTGTATTACAACTAATTACCATAAAGTACAATGAAGCAAGCCCTCCAGCCAATAAACACTAACACAGCAAATACCAGCTGTAAGTAAGGTACAACATGCTGAAACTGTGAGATCAAGAGCAACAACTTTGAGAGCCAATAAATCAGCACTGACTATTAATCCAAAACAACGAATGCTTATCACGAATATGATTAGGCACACTCTGGTCAGATCTGCCATTATCTCAACCCTTCGTGCCCCACATTGGGCTCCAAAAGGGACTGTTGTGGTTTCAGCCCAGCTGTAACTCAGAAAACCACGCAGTCTCACTCTCAACCCTCTCTCCTCCCTCCTCCCCCATGCTCCCAGAGGGATGGGAAGGAAAATCAAAAGAATTTGACTCACAGGTTGAGATAAGAGCAGTCCAGTAACTGAGGTATAACACAAACCACTACTGCTACCACCAGTAATAATGATGACAAGGGAAACAACAAGGGAAGAGAATACAACCGCTCACCATCTGCAGACCAATACCCAGCCCGACCCGAGCAGTGATCTAACCCTTCTGGGTAACTGCCCACCGTTTATTTAGTGGGCATGACATGCTGTGGTACGGAATACCTCTTTGCTTAGTTTAGGTCAGGTGTCCTGTCTCTGCTTCTTCTCAGCTTCCTCTCCTCCCTGGCAGAGCATGAGACTCAGAAAGTCCTTGGTCAGAGTAAACATTACTGAGCAGCAACTGAAAACATTGGTGTTATCAGCGCTGTTCCCAGGCTGAAAGTCAAAACCACAGCACTGCATCACTTACTAAGAAGGAGAAAAAATGACTGCTACTGCTGCACACAAGACAGTAGCACATGTGAAAAACCTCAACTGCAATTTGGAAACAACATATCCAGGTATTCCAGCCTCGTTGCTTACTGAAATTTCAAGTTATAATCTCAAAGTTTGCTGTAGAGAAAGGCTTACTAAGAGTTCAAAGGTTCAAGTCATTCAGAGCTCAGGCAAACTTATTCACAATCCGCCCTTTTTAGTTTTCCAAACAGCTTTGAGGAAGCAAAATCAGAGTCAGAGGGGAAAAAAAGTTTTTTTAATGGATATTTTACTGATGCAACAGATTTTAAAAAGAGCCTGGTAGTTTCTTGTTCTTGCTACTTCAAGGTATGGAGAACACTCAGAAAGATGTTTAACAGAGAAAACAAATCCCTGAATGGCAAAGTGAGTGTTTAGCAGTGAAATCCATCAAGAAAGTAGTATTTCAATAGAGAGAAGTGCTCTTCAAACTCTGCAGAAAGGGAGATTCCTAGTCCAATGGACTTATAAAAACGTGAAAGATGTAAGCAGGTGCAAGCGCAGTCATACAAGCATTTCTGAAACATATTCCAGTGTTTATATAACCTTCTCTGTCAGTGTTTTACCATTTCAGATAAAGATTTTCCTTGTTTTTTCAAGTTAACAGTTACTTGGGAAAGTTGCCATTAAAATGGCTCAATCTTTCTCAAATACGAGGCATGTTTTCTTTTGCAAGCTGTAGTGTCATGGGCACTGTGTCATTCATCTCATACAGAAGGGGATGGTGTTCCAAATAGATGTTCCTGACACAGGCACATCCATAGAGACAGCAGAACATTAGAAGGCCATTGACCCCCATTAAAAATTTTTTACACCCTGCAGCCTTTTTTTTTTTTTTTTCTTTTTTAAAGGGAAAAAATAGCTCGTGTCTCGGCATTAAATTTCACATTTCCCACAAAGTTGTCAAGAACAGTCATACATATATGCCTTTAAGCTAAAAACTTGCTGTGATTTATTCAAGTCAGAATGGTATAAATAACTCATGTCTTGCACAGACTGCTTTTTTTTTTTTTGTAATTGAACAACTAATGGCCTGTCAAGACAGTATTCCATATACAGAACCTCTACAGTGGTCTGCAGTCTTATTCCTCTGTAACAAATGAAGGCTTCTTTGGAAGCAAACTCACTCTAACAGTGTCCTAATATCTTTGATGTAATGCATGACGGTATGCAGAAAGAAAACCTGTACATCTTTAAGGTATGTAAAAGTAGTTGAGAATGTAAATTCTGCAGTTTCAGGCTTTGCTCATGAGTAAAAAAAAAAATAAAATCTACCCAATACCTGAAGCCTGATGCATAAACAGAAACTTAAATGATCTAGATAATTCAGACAGATTTGTCCACATCCGTAAGGAAATGCAAGATGTTCAGTGCTCATGGCAAGAAACCAAGTTTGAAAAACAAAACCAACCAATCAACAAACCAAACAAAAAAACCCAACCCCCCAAAAAAGAAATAAGAAAAGGCTAAAACAATCCCAATCCCATAATGTCATTAGGCTTTAGCACAGACTTTTATTTCAAAATACAAAACCTTGACTTTCAATGTGTGTTTCTTTAAATATTTTAAGATTATGCACAAGTTCTGACTAACCCACAGTAGGATGGTGTTTCTTTAAAAAGAATTAGAAAAGCAGCATTACCCAAACACACACATTCAGCACAGCAGCACATTACCTGCCAGAAACTTACCTTTCTGTGATCGTTTCTCTGAGACCACTAGTAACCCCTTTCACCACAGTACTAGCCTTTGGTGTCAGCACTACTTGAGATATAAAGAAGGAACCTTTTTTTCTTCTTTCAGTAACTGACGCCTGGAGGAATTGAATTAGCTTTTCTGGATCTGTTGTGTTTGCCCAGGGAGCTGGCATCATCTGGCCTGGCCAAAGAAACGCTACCTCAAGAGCCACTGGACTGTGGTAGAATACCAGCAGTTGGTGCTCCTTTTCCCACAAGTACTGGAGACTTACTTCATGGGCAAATATAGCAGGACACATTTTGTTTCCATACGTGTCTTTGAGCATTTGGACAAGCTTTTCATGATGGTATTTCTGCATCCCATAGAAGTGATTGAAATCCAAAAAGACCACTTCTTTTGGGTGGTCAGCAAGAAACGCATTGATCTCTTCCAGACCCTCCTTGACTTTGGCACTGAATAAACCATGAGCAAAGTAGAGCTCATTGTCTGGATCTCTGGGCTTGGTGGAAATTCTAAGATCAAAATATCGTATACCTGCCCCCAGCTGGCTGGTGAAGTTCATGGTCTGTGTAGCCAGCCACTTCCTCATCAGCTTTTTAGCCACAGTCCCAAAAACAGACACAAAATTCTGGACCGTCTCTGGCTGTTCAGGACCAACTGGAGAAGCTTCATCGATGTAAAAGCTAAATGAGTCATGAGAACCTAAAAACACAATAGAAGAAAACAATCAATATTGTACTCATGTAGTATTAGTGATTCTTAGTTATTTTCTGATTGGTACCAGCATTCACCAACAGATTCCTCCCCTGCCCTTTCTCTCAATATACTACATTTGTCTCTCAGCATTTACCACAACAGCAGCTTGTATGAACTTGAAGTAAACAGGCACTACTTTCATTGCTTGTATGGGCACTTCCTCACTTTCTTCTCATTCTTATGCCTTTAAGGTCACTGAAGTCACTGGGCTCTGAACATCAAAGCAATCCTGGTGTAAGTCCAGCAAAGCTAGCCCCATAATAGATCCATAGAGACAACAAAAAAGAGAAGAGTCTGGCCCTGCACACTGAATCATGCACTATGTAGCTTACAGAAACAAAGGAAAAAATTAAAACAACTAAGAAAACCCCACAAAACAAACCAGCAGCATCATAGCTGGCTTTACATCGCAGCTAAAATATGAATTGAAAATGCAAAGGACACCTAACCTTTCTGACCTTCCTTTATTTCCAGTCTCATCAACAAGGCTACTGAATGCTGTTTTCCTTCTTAAATTTACCTCAAATTCTGTTTTCCTTTGCTATGTAAGTACAACAGATAGAGTTAAGAACAGCACTGGGCATCACTGATACAATACAGAAACTCCAATGCATGCTCTTGAACGACATGCAGTAATAAACATGCCTACGTACAAAAGTTACTGTTTTCTACAACATAACAAAGATGAATAAAAATATATGAGACACCTTGATATGCAAAATACTGTTTCTAAGATACATTCATTAAAAAAACCCTCAACCACAAAACAACTTATCTTGCTTAGCATTTAGACATTTACATGAAAGCAGCTGATACAGCTAAAGACATCAGCAAACACATGAGCATTCCCCTGTAAGTGACATTGTCTTTATGGAGAGGTGAGCTGGCACTAGAAGATGCTTGTCACCCTTGAACACCACTACTCTTGAATACCTACAGGACACTGTCTTACTTCGTGGAGATCTGAGCTGGCATCAAAGATTCTTACCACCCCTGAATACCACTACCCTTCTGAACACTGATGGTGAAATCTGGCAGTTGATACAGAAATACTGTTGGGCTGCAGGCAGAGCCATAGTCTGTTGTCTCAATTAGAAGAGATGCTTCTAGTCAGATTCACTATACCAAGCAGGTCTGCTTCACAGCCTGCTTGAAGACTGCTTGAAAAACTCCTTCCATGTAAGCAGAACTCTATTTCAGAAATGAACTGTACCATTAGGTACTCAGAGATGTAATTCCTAGCATCAAAATGAGTTCAGAGCGCAGGTCTTGGCTGCTACTGATACTTTTGTAGGTGCCTTTAAAAATTACTTTCCAAAGTACGTATGCTGTGTCAAGTACCACATTAACGAAATCCTGATAGTCAGTCATTCTTGTTGGCAATGCTATTTTAACTGAACTGGAACAAACCCTAGAAACTGAAGTGACACCTATAACATTTTCCTCCTTAACAATAAATGGAGTCACAAAAAAATCACCTTAAACTCTGGCTTGGATTTGGCTTCGTTTAAACTGAGAGATGTCTTCAGATTTTGTACATCCCTGCTTTTCATGGTTGTCTCTTTGACCTGCCTTTTACTTTAAATATTAGATAAATTTTCCATTTTGATTAAGCTTTCTGCTGCTAAGTATTGCAGAGACAGCATATTCTTGCAGAAGCTGATTAGCTCATGGAGTATCTGGTTACACACTGATATCCCAAGGGACCAGAACTGCATACAGAATTTTAATGGTAAAACAAATGATTAGAGCAATGACTTGTGTTTCAACAGTATTACAGGGAAAATCAATGAGATACATTAAATGTTCTGCCCAATGTAACCTTCACTAATCTAGAAATCAAAGTAAATTGAGTCTTGTTTAAACCAAGACATAGCTACTGATATTAGCTAGGGATGGATCTTGCAAACCCTCACTCTGTCCATTGAAGCCCCCTTTATTTCAGTAGGATTTCAGGCCAGACAAAGTACATGTATAACCATGATCAACTGATTGCAAGGTAGATTCAAAATGGTATCAAGATTAATTAAACCATTTACCCTTTATTGCCTGACCTACAGCCACTGACAACCTGAAGTTGCAGAAGTAGTTAATATCGACCACCATGGCCAAAATACAACAGTGCCAAATGCTGCTTAAAATTACTTAAGAGGGGCAGCACAGCTCTCAAAGGAGAAACCTAAGGGGAACAAGTTGTCAGCAGTTAGCTTTAGTTACAAGCAATGCAAAACAGAGAAGAGAGGGTAGAGAAATGGGAAACATCACAGTTAGACACTGAACATTGCAAGCAGGATAGTTTAGAAAAACATCTTTTCTTAAAGTCTTCATGCACATATTTGAGTCTAAAAATGGTAATCCTTTCATAGAAGGCACAGAGAAAAGCACACCGTGCACTGAATATCTCCACATATTGTAATCCAAACAAAGTATCCTGTTAAATACTACAAAAATAAAATAAGACTTAACTTAGTTGTCATTGAATGAAGCAGGAGTCAGCTTTCAAGGGACTGAAAAATACAGAAAATATTTTGTCTTGCCACATGTACAAGTAATCGGTATAGTTGCCTAAATATTTATTTTCAGCATGCTTTCATCTATATTTCCATTTGTTTTCATTCTGCCCTGTTGTTCTAACCAGCTCATACGTGTACTTGGGAACATTCAAAAATCTATACATTTCACAGAGCAAATTAAAGTATGACATTTTCCACTAACACGCTCAAAATCACTATGTTCCTGGTAATGAGAGAATCCTGTATGAACATACAATTGTTTTAGCAAACAGGTTTCCTTCCAACCCTTTGGTGCATGGGGACATTCACATTCTATATTGCCTCTGGGAAGTGGACTTGCAGGTTCTGTGTATCACAAAATCTCAGTGCTCATGAAAACAGGATATAGGATACAGTCATGTTGTTCAGTCTGAAGAAGGCACTGGGGAGATGTTATAGAAGCCTCCTGGTAACTTCCAGGGGCCTTCAAGAAATCTGGAGAGGGACATTTTATAAGGGCATGTGGGGATAGGGCAAAGAAGAATGGCTTTAAACTGGAAGAAGGTAAATTTAGATTAGATATTAGCAGGAGAATTTTACTGGGAGGGTGGTGAGCCACTGGCACAGGCTGCCCGGAGAAGTTGTGGCTGTTCCACCCCTGGCAGTGTTCAAGGCCAGGCTGGGTAAGGCTTTGAGCATCCTGGTCTACTGGAAGGCACCCATGGCAGGATGCTTGGAACTAGATGATGTTTAATGTCCTTTCCAAACAAAACCACCCTGTGATTCTATGAAATACTAATGCACTGACTCCTGCAATCTTTAGAAAGTAGCAGTGATTACATATTGACTATTACAGTAGGACATGCTGACCTGATATATATGACAATCCACCACAGAGACTTCACAGACCAAGATATGGAGAAGCAAAGGGAGGGGAAATTACTCATCCTTTGCTGGGGTGGAGAAGGAGGAGTAAACTGATATTCCTTTTTTGTGCAAACATATTTTCTCACCAGTTCACTAAGTGTCCTGCACTTTCTTGAAATACAGCACAGTTTTCCCACTATTTCAACAACACAACATGCTGTTGATCCGAGGAGTCAAACAGGAATGCTTGTGGATCAAGGTCATGAAGGTGGCAAACAAAGGTAAAAAAGGTGTGCACATAGTAGACTGCCCAGTCAAGAAGAGACAAAGTGGATCAAACCTTCTTTAACAACTGGAAGAAGCCTTATTATTACAGGGCTTGGTTTTGTGGGTAACAGAGATATTTGCTGGCAATCTGGAAAGCAACAACTTTGTTTCTGCAGACAGTCTTTCAAACAGACAAGGCATGCTGCTGGACATGTTACGAACTAAGGCAGAAATGGCTAGGTACGTGGAGGATGTGAGGTGATATAAGAATTTATAATACTGAGGAAGGCAAATAGCAGATTGAAGATCCTGGATTTCAGAGCAGCCATCTTTGCTTGCTCAGGAAACTGGTATGTGGTAAGGAAACTAGTAAGCCTGCAGGAGAATTACCTTAAATGCCAAGGGGCTCAGAAGAAGCGGCTGAACTTGAAAGGCAATGTCTCTAAAGCATATGGACAGTGTGCAAGAAAACAAAGAGGTAAGGCAGGAGGCAAGTTTACCTGTATGGATAACTTCCAAGTGACCTTAAACTGAAAAAGCAATGTACAGAAGGTACAGGGCCCCTGGGAGAACAGGGTCTCTAGCTGGGGATCATCTGGCTAGACAGCAGCTCTCCAAAAAAAGACAATTTCACTTGGACTTAAGTAAAAAATAATTTACTCCAAGACCAGTTAAACCTGGAGTGGGAGCACAGCAGGGCTGGACTCTGTACCCCTGATTCTCATCTCCCACATCTAACTTGGAGTTAGCTCTGCTTTGAGCAGGGGATTGACCAGATGAGTTCTTGAGATCTTTTCCAACATAAATTACTCTGTGTCTGTTCTCTATCCCCACCCCTGAAGATAAAGATTTATTTCTTCTCTCTCAACCTTAGAATTAATTATTAAGAGACACTTAAAATGTCTGCAGTAGCCAGGGTCCAAAACCCAAAAGTGGCCATTTCAACCATTGAGACATTATATTTTCATGAACTTAGATGTGGCCAAGCACTACTTGGATATTCAAGAGTAAAATGTGCAGTATTACTTAGATTGCAAGAAAGCATTTATTTGTACTTCAGCTAGGGAAAACAGTCTTGTTTTCTTTACTGAAATCCTGCAATAGGACAATTGGGAATACCTAACCCACTCCATTTAGCTATGGACATATTTATGGCTTCCTGGGGGCTAACCCCATGTTTAAAAAATAATTGGGCTCAGTGCGGAAAAAAGTCCTTCGGGGAGAGTGCATTTTAGTCCAGAATAGTTTCTTCAGTCCCACAGAGATTTACACAGAAGAAAAGTGAAGCTGCTATTTTTGGTGGCTAAGCTTTAACCTATCATTCATAAAGCAGGCAAGTGTAGCTGAACCCTGCCCTGCCCTCCTCTTGCCTCATTGTGGACCTGGCTGTTCCTCGTAACAACAGCCTGGTAAACAGCATCTAAAATAAAGGTACTGAATCAAACAGTGCTGCCCAACATGCTCCTGACAGTAGCGATCACATCCTGAAGATCCAAATGTTACAGAAAACACACATACAGGCAGAAGCAAAGTTTCATAAGTTTTGGCATGTTTTACTCACTTTCCCTTCTCCCACAGGTTGCAAGCTCCTCTTGTGTCTGTGCTGGGAGTTTTCCAACAGGTGTTAGAAGTGGACTCTTTTACTACTGCTTTGGATGTCATTACAGGCTTTACCCGCTGTTGTCTTCCTATATTTAGGAGACAACATCCACTATTGGTGAAATGTCATATGCAGCGCAGCCTTGCTTTTTTAAAACCATCCTTGTCAATTAGGGCTCTACAGTGACTGGCAGAATATCATAACACACTTCCTCTTTTGACAGAAGAGCTAGGACAAATTCCATGACCTCAGGCACACAGGAGGCCAATGCAGGTGTTCTTGCAGTCTTGTTTGGTATGTTCTCACTGTCATTTTTGGACAGAAAAATCAAACAGGAAAAAGTCCTATGAATATTTACCCAGCTGCACTGTGATTTAAAGCAATAACAAAGTCTAGTCATGACCACTAGAGTTGGTACACTTCAATATTGTGTTTCACCTTCTTTTTAAGATGGTTGAGCACTGCTCTGTCCATCAAAGCCACAGCACATCTCAAGGAAGTTGAATGGTGCTGCAATGAGCAATGCAATTCTGACTTCACAGTGTGAATACCTTTAGCATTCAAACTGCTTAGGATATACAAGCTTTGTTTGATAAAAAATATTACCCAGAAAAGCAAAACAAAAACAACTGGGGAAAAAAAAAAAAGATACATATTTTGCAGAGCTATAGCTTCCTCATAGGTAGCTGCCCCTCTTACCAGCTGTCTTTCCAGTGTTTGCCATTTGTGCACCCCTAACACCAACCAAAGGCCATAGGGCTTAGTCACTCAGCACTCCAACATCCAAAGGCATGGGAAGATAGCCAGACTACCTCAGGCTCCACAAGCCTCAGGTAACGCAAAAATCAAGCTAACGAAGTCAGAATCAGACCAAGGGTGCACATGTGACCCATTACAGAAGCTATGTATTTGATCACAAGAAGTTAGGATGTAATGCATACAGCTAACGCTCTGCTACACAAAAAAAATCTTTCTAGGCTCATAAACTCTGTCAGAACCCTATGAGAAAGAGTTCAGTTCTCCAAGCACCACGCTGCTATTTCTAGGTAAAACGGTTAAAAATGCAGACGGTCTTATGCAAGTCTGGTAGTGAGGAACTGAGAAGTCTAAAACTGCCTCTCTGCAGAGAGACCAGTGTACTTTCTCTCTGCAAGCCCTCAAAGTTTTGTTTTGTTCTGTGTATGAATTAAGAAGTCTTCAGAGACTGAGCTGGCCACCTCCCAGGTCTTACCCACCCAAACTCCTGGACCACAACCAGCCAAACTGCCACAGTTTTGCACTAACTGTGCAAAGTACCTGACAAAGAACCTCATCCACAGTATATCGCCCTATCTCAAACTCCAACAGCCACATAGGCTTTCTGCAACTCCCTACCTGCAAGTCTCTGCACTGCCCATAAATTAGCCAAGTTTTCAGGAAAGGTTGCTGGTAGCACCAACAGAATTGTGCCTATCTTTTGGCTTCCTAAAGGTTCAGGAAACCTTTTCAATGAAAGTCAGAGTAGTAGATGCTCTTTCCAGATTCCTGGCCAATCAAAAACTAAACCTTCTTATAAGTTGGCCTCAGCATGGAAATTAGGATTTTCATTAAAAATAAAAAGCTGGACTTTTCTTTACATGAGAGGAATATTTCTTAATACGCAAGAATATCTGGGGTTTATTCAAGAGAACTGCCTGATCAGAAAGAAAAAAATATTTTGTACGCCTGCATTATGTAGGTGGTAAGTTATCTCATACATAACTGAAATCAAACTCAATCACCCCCTCTCAAGTGATGAAAACAGAAGAGGTATTTCACTTTCTGTAGATAAAGCTCTGAAGTTTCTATTGAAAAAAAGACAGAAACCAAAATGAAGACATTTTTAAAACAAGCTCATTAAACTTTAAATGATTTTGTGGGTAACATGAAAAAAATCATTACACTTTTTAAATCAAAAATTTTTTCCAGGCCATACAGCACAAACAACTTTATATCCAAGACAGTTAAATCTTCCACTGTCAACAGTTTTGACCTGCTAAGCAAGCATTTAATGCTTTCAAACTATAACTACAGATATGAATTAACTTTGGTTTTCCACAGGAGATTACCAATAAAGTACAAATCCAGAGCCCAATTCTAAGAACACTTAACTGTTGGAATTATTTTAATTATGGGCACGAAAGTCTACAGTGAAGAGGCCCATTTTGATTTAGCTTCTTTCAGAAGAATAAGATTCCAAATTGCTTCGGAGTTACATCAACACCAGATAAACTGAAGTTATCAAATATCAGAGAGCAATAAGAGGCAGGCAATGACAAAAGAAAATGTATGCTGGTTGTGTTTGAGAATGTGAGCAAAAAAGGTGATATGAGTTCAGAGAACAAAGCTGTTAAAGCAATATTTGTTACAAGGAGTAACGGGTTCAAACTTAAACAGGGGAAGTTTAGATTGGATATGAGGAAGAAATTCTTCATTGTAAGGGTGGTGAGGCACTGGAATAGGTTGCCCAGGGAAGTTGTGAATGCTCCATCCCTGGTGGTTTTCAAGGCCGGGTTGGACACAGACTTGGGTGATATGGTTTAGTGGGGGGTTGGAACTACAGTTGGAACTAGATGATCTTAAGGTCCTTTCCAACCCTAACTATTCTATGATTCTATGATTCTACATTACTATTAACTTTGCAGGAATTTAAATGCTGCTGCAAATATAGCACAATCACAATTTCTCCATCAGACTTTCACTCCTGAGTCTGTGCACACCTTCTGTGCCAGTTCTATCACCTCTTACAGACTCTTCCTCTGTTTTTATCCCCTTCTCTCTTGAAGAGCTTGTAATGTGGGAATACGAAGAGAAATGTTTGATTCCTTCCCCATTACTTCCCAGAACTGTTAGCTTCCCCCTTAATTTCATCCCCCACAACCTCTCTCCCCACCCTCCTGCAGAAGATAAAGGTGCATTTTCCTTCTGCCACCAGTGAGTCCTAGAGCAGCCACTGGGATTGCACATAACCATAACTTCAACATTGGTCTTGTGCCTAGGGACATGGCATCAGGTTTGCGTTTGTGCTTTCTTATCGGGGCTGTTATTGAAGAAAAAGTGTGCCAAAGGGACACCCCAATGGACCAGATAGGTGCACAGTAATTAGTATGCAAATCTTTTAACATGGTTTCCTTGCAAGGGTGAGCAGAAGCACTTCATACTAAAAACCACTTTGAAGTCATATCTTGTCCACTTCTGCTAGACATGGTTTCTAATACTAGTTCTGCCATAGGTGGAATTCTGCACTTCTCAGCCAAAACAAAGCTGGAACACCTTTGTGCAAACAGAATATCACAGCACAGTCATAATAGACACACCAACTACTGATCAATGGATATAGCCTAGAGGTGCATGTGGCAAAGTACAACACATTCAAAACTCAGCACAAGGCAACTGCTGTTTGATCAACTCTGTACAGAACAGAGAGTTTATCCTTTACAGAATCACAGAATACTTGAGTTTGTAAGAGATGGAAGAAGCCCAGTGGTCTGTAGACAGCATTTTGTACCTAGTGCCCAACTTTCAGATCTCAAATGACACTGTGGTCTTGTTCTCCCTATAAAAAAATAAAATTTTCACACACAAGAAGGGATTTTAAGTAACTACTTACTCTTGCTCCTCTAGCATCACCTATGAAATATGCTTGAGGATAATTTTGCCTTGTGCTTTTAAACAGGGCTGTAGTTGCCTTCAAGGGAAGCCTGTGACTGTTGACATTGCAGTAATCTCCATCACTAGGACAAACTGCTCTTGACTCAAGTTGAAATTGTTACCATTTTTAGGTATTTTTAAGAGACATCTTCTGGACCATGGCAGTGCCTGCACTGAGGAAGTGCTTCTGGTCACTAAACTGAGTAAAGATCAGTAGGTCACCTAAGCATTGCTTCTTTCTTATACCAAACTCACTTCTAAAATCAAACAGGTTGGAAGCTGGGGAAGGATCTACATGGCTTTAAGGCCCAAGATAATTGGCAGTTACTGCAGTACAACAGGCAAGCTTGGCTAAAAGTCCGTTTAGATTACTCATTATTCAATTCATGCTCATGTAATATATGAAAGTACCCACATTTAATCTCTCAGTTTCCTTCTGAAAACACAAATACCACCTCCTATTGTTTTTGGAACATTATATCAGTTAATTCCACATTTCAAATTCTCAACACTATATTGAAAAGCAAAGAAATAAGAAAAAAAGAATGCTGCATTTGTATTTCTAGCTCTCCACCATGAGCACATCCACAACTACATCGCAAGGCCAATTCTGCTAAAGAAACTATTATTTAACAGAAAATTAGTACATGCTAATGTACCAATTATGTACAGAGAAGGGCCACAAGGATGATCAGGGGACTAGAGCACCTCCTGTATAAAGATAGGCTGAGAAAGCTGGGGCTGTTCAGCCTGGAGAAGAGAAGGCTGCGTGGAGACCTCAGAGCAGCCTTCCAGTATCTGAAGGGGGCTTATAAGGATGCTGGAGAGGGACTCCTCATTAGGGACTGTAGTCAGAGGACAAAGGGCAATGGGTTCAAACTTAAACAGGGGAGGTTTAGATTGGATATAAGGAAGAAGTTCTTTACTGTGAAGGTGGTGAGGCACTGGAATGGGTTGCCCAGGAAAGCGTGAATCCCCCATCCCTGGCAGTGTTCAAGGCCAGGCTGGACAGAGCCTTAGGTGGCATGGTTCAGTGGGAGGTGTCCCTCCCTGCCCATGGCAGGGGGGTTGGAACTAGATGATCTTAAGGCCTTTTCCAACCCTGACTATCCTATAATTTTAAGATAACTGTGCTGCCCTCCTGAAAGCATGCTTCTGCTCTCATTTTGTAACTTCTTTGCTGTCCTGTGATTATTTGTGTTGAGGACGAGTTGCTATCATGTTTTCTGAGATGCTGCGAAGTGTAAACAGTCTCCTACCACTTTTCAGTCAAACCACCTCCAGACAGATTTCCTTGCAGACTTCATGCCGACAGCACCGTGGAGCAGTATGTGAGCGGCAGGGGCTCTCCAAAAGCCCCCAATTACTGTACTTTAAAAGCTTGTCATAAAGTGAACTATTAGTTTCATCAAAGGCAGTTTCTAAACAAGCCAGTCTTTACTCAGATAAAAGTTAAGATTAACGCCACTGGAAACCTGAAAAAGGGCTGTAAAATCAGGCCATTGTGCAGAGAAAAGCACGCTAATTTTCACATCTAATCAGCTCAGTGGAGACCTCACCACATCTCACAGTGGCAGCAGGGCAAGCTCTGGGCAGCAGCACTACTCACTACATCTCCATAGCCCCTAGAGCCATACTCAGCTGCTCTGCCAAGTGGAAGTCAGGCCACCAGATTTCCTGCAGACATCTAAATGCAAACAGCACCAGGAATATTTTTGCATTACAGATGTAGAAGTGGAAATGATCATGTTGGAGACTGAGAGAATCAGTTGGTGTACCTTTCCCACTATTTTTTCCAAATGTGATCTAAGTCTCAGCTGTACACACAAGAAAAGGTGGAGGGTGAAGAAAGTTATATTTCCTGTGTGTATACTAAACACAAAAAAAACCAACCCCAATGGATATTTGTGTAGTGCACTGAAAATTTTAAAAAGTGCATTAGCCTTAAAACTGTTAAAACCTGCCCCACAATAAGCCACCAAAAAAGTTATTTTAATTTCTTCAGTCAAGTGAAACCATAAACAGGATTTCTGACAGTGTGTAAGCAGACACAAAGAGGAAATTATTGAATAGAAGAAGGCTCCTTTCACCTACCAGGCTAAAACCCATTGGATTCATGGGAGCAAAACCTTCAATTTACAAAAGTTAGTAAATCAGCTCTTTCAGCAAGAGTAATGACTGATTTTTAAAAAAGAACCTTTATATTGCAATTGATCAGGCACCTACAACATACAGTTAAGATCAGCAGAGGTTACAACTTCAGTATCAGACCAGACATGATGTATGTGAGGACTGTCATAGACATACTGTCATGGTCTTCTCATTTATAAATTTCACTGCATATATCAAGATTTAATAAAATATTCTGTATCATATTATTAAGCATCACATACAATCTTGTATTTTAAGGAGAACTATAATCTGAAGATGAATTAGCCATCTAAGCACTTGGAAATGAAACACTTGGGGCAGAGCTGCAGCTCTTGTCTGCCACCAGCACTCTACAAATGACAGTTCTTGCAAGTTTTCAGGGATTTGTTGTAACACTGAAAACATATCTATTGTTTTATTTATACTTTGCAAGCTCACTGCTGCATGTTCAGGTGCATCAAATACCTCTATCAGAGCTCACAGTTTAGTTAGGACTAGCCTCTGAAGTATCATATTAGCCAGTTTTCTTCTTAATTCTGGGACTAACATACAATAATGTGAACATATTGGGATATATGAACATACAAGAGGCAAAAAAATAGCAAGAGTTATATCTGGTTCTAAGCATAAAAGTAATATGCCAGGAATAGTTTGGGGTGTATTTTATTTCAGCACCAGCTCAGTCTGCCATCATCATCCAAGTTTTACCTCCTGGGGCAATCAGCAGCACTTGAATTGTGGGCCAACATCTTCAGGACTAGCAAAAAGCTGTGATGACCCCAGGCAGCTTTGCTGAGCATGTAAAATGGCATCTCCTTGCCATGAACGCCTTCCAATCATAATTCTTGCTCATAATCCTCATAATGCTGCCGCTGACAGGACAGCTTTGAAGGGCAGTGGGCAACTGAAGAGGCTTATAAGAGAGAGAGCAGGCCAATGATCTGTTCATATCTCTTCCTCTCATGCACTCATTAAACACTACTCACTATGTATAGCCACAACCAATTCAATGTTCACACTCTAAAATATGACTGAATCGGGCAACTTCTGCTTCTTATGCTTTTATTTGATTTCTTTTCATGGAAGACATCCTCTAATACTTTCAGCAACAAGAGAAATTTCCCTTGAAATGATTGTTTCTGATTTACATGGATCTCTCTCTCGCCACTTACTGTATCGCTTCAGCAACACAGAGCATTTTGGATACTTGATTTTGCATTTCTCCCGTCTCTTGCCTCTCTCTTCTTCTTTGAGCTACATTTTTTTTCCTCTGGTATATACAGATTAGCTCTTCCTAATTCGAGGTTGTGTTGGCATGTATTAGCCTTGGTATAGTTCATATTTAATTGTGCTCTATCGTCCTTTTTTTCTTTTATTAAAATAAAAACAACAAACAGTGCAGTAATCGTTGTTAAATCTTAGTATCACTACTGAACAGTTCTATTGATCTTGTAGCTGACAGAAATTAGCTGCCCAGAATACACACTTTCTGCATCTTTACCCATTATTTTAAGGCCAAGAAAAAGAAAACCAGTTGATGCGGTTACACAAAATGAGGTTGCATCGAAAAGGTAGTAGAAGAATGATGCCTTGAAACAGGTTTTTTGTTAAAGATCCCCACAAGAAAGCCACTGACATCAGAGATGAATCTCGATGAGAACTTTTAAAGGTAAGATTTTACAATTGTTTGTAGAAGCATCAAACTCTGCTGCAAGGACACCTGTACTGTAATGAGTGCACTCCTGAACTGTAATGAGTGCACTGACAGTCAATTTATCAGCACTCCAGGATGCACTGTCCTAGGGACAATATTGGTAGAGTTTTCCATTGTCATGCAAGAAATCCAGGCTAGATTCCTTTTCATTTTCTCAGTCACTGAGCTTGAAAAGTTGGGGCGAATCTGAGCAATTCATCTGATTTTTGTGGAAGAAAGCTGGAAAAACAGATGGAAGAAATACTACTCCCTTTTCTGAGTCAGTTCACAAAGGTTTTCACATAAAAGCCCTCTTAAAAGTCCGCTTTTAATTAACTACCCATATAAACTTAGCTGACTGACTGTGCCAAGGCTGACACATAAGAAAGAAAAAAAGGGGATGTAAAATACTGCAAAGGAATGGGAGGAAGAGGGAAGCATGTAAGATGTTATATTTCGACCATTCCTCATGCTCTGCACTTCGCCTTATCCTTTGGCTGCCTTAAATTTTCACATTAGACGTTTGTGTATTGTCTGGCATATTTGACAAATAGCTATAAACAAAATAACTCCCTTAGCCAGTGCACTGAATGCAAGATATGTCTCCCAAGACAAGGTACTCTAAAATAAGCCTCTCTCATGCAACGTCTCAACTATAAATAAAGACACTGTAATGTTTGACTTCATATTCACTAGAAGGAAATAATGAAATATTTTCCCTCAGGCCCTGAAATGTAAAAGAAAAATGCTATGTCACCTTCACCAAAGCATTTTTTTTCTTTTTTTTCTGCAAAAGTCAGAAAAAACATCCCGAAACACCAAAGCCTGAAATTTAGGATGTCGCCCCCTACAGGGTACAAATGCAGCATCCCCCCAAGCCCAGAGCTTGCACAAAGTCAGCTTGCTTTGCTGTATCTCAACAGCGTGCAAGAGAATAAACAACTGGAGCAGCAGCACCATGAGAAAGCACATAGGCTTATTCAGCTGGTCATTAATATAACCGCTCTACCAAGTTACTATACCATGGTGACACCAGCTTTCTCAAGCTGAGGTTTGCAAATACAATACAGCTGTTTTACTACACCCAACCACTGGTTTACAACATGACTTCTTGGGATAGTACTGCAGAGGAAAAAACCTTTTGAGGAGGCCTCACTGTGTCCTTCACATAATTGATATTTGACTTTTACATTCAACTGTGGAACAAGGAAAATAATCTCATTCAAAAATTTTGTGTGTGAGAGTTCAAGACAGTTGTGTTGCATGAGAAGCTGGCTGCAAAGCATTGTGAACATCAGGCACATGAAGCTGCCTAGCACCCAAGGTTTGTGGCAGATGTCAGAGCACATCCTCTTCACAGCTAATGCTGCCCTCATGTCTTCTATCACTTTCTTGCACCATGTTTTGCTGCTTAAAGAGATCTCCACAGTCATGCATACCCGCTGTAAACAAGGCTTTCTTACCAGCACGTAGAGAAGATTAGAATATGAACGGCTGCTGGTGAGTAAAGAAAAGCATCTACATTTGTAGAACACCAGATCAATGCCAGAAAATTGCCTCTTGAAGTAAAATGACATTGAGACTGGAAGACTATGAGCTACGTAGCTTTATAGAGGGGAAGAGTAGAACGATTCACCCAGCTGGAAAAGGAGAATCCAGAAAACAAGTTTAAATAAAACCATTTATTTGGTCACTTCTAAATGGAAACGTAAAGCAAAGATGAGCTGTGTTTTTACTCCTTGACTATGAGGTGTGGAAAGGAGACCTCTCTGCAATCAGACAGGGAGGTTTAGAAATAAATTCTATTTAAGCTGGGTGCAAATATGTTTGCAGCCCTGTTTCAGGAAAGTGTTGTCAAACCAGTCATGCTGTGATGAATCATTATCCCTTTCTGCAATGGGTTATACCTAGGCAGAGCTTAAGGAGTCCTCCAAACAGGGTATGGGATAATCTGCCACCCCTCTTCCCCACAGGTTCACAACCTGAATTCTGAATAAGGTTAAATCCTAAAATATGAAGTTTAATAACACTCTTTCAAAAGTTTCCATGCTTTTAATTATAACCCTCCATTCTTCCCCTCTATAATTATAACCCTCCATTCTTCCCCTCTATAATTAATCTTCCTATCCACACATGTGACTTGTTTTGTTATTGACCTTGAAGCCCAAGAGATATCACTGAAGGAGGGGGAAAAAAAAAAAAAAAAAAACAGAAAAACAGCAAAAAAGGCTTCAATCTCAACCAGTAGGCAGGAAAAAGGACTCACTGTGCATGCTCTTTGAGCTGGTAGATCAAAATCAACCAATCAACCAAAAAAACGCAATAGAAACAAAATACCCCTAACATACTCTAATAGAGGTAAGCATTACAAGGACTACTGTTCTAAGATTCTTAGCTAGAATATATATAACTGCATGTTACATGTATTAGACGCATCACTTGGTGCACATCTTCCCTGGTTCAGACTAATAATTTCATTTTGCAAACAGAATGGCAACAAATAAAGGCACACTGAATGGAGAGTATTTAAACTGTCAATGCCTGCCTTTTACTCATCTCTTCTACCATCACTGAACAGGCAACTTAAAACCCCATATCATCGATTAATCTACAGTCCTGTGAAACACAGTAGGAAGCCAATTTCAATCCAGTTGTTACTGCATTATTTGTTGCTAACAGTACACCTGCTTGATTCAATACAGCAATCAAACAAACCACTGTGCAATACTGAGAACTATAAGAAATGAATGAGGCATGATACAAAATAGCAGTATTCCATTCCCTGAATTTCCAGTCTACAGTCCACACCAGATGCCCAGTTGGTGTTTATCAGTATAGCTCTAATGACCCATTAGACCAGTTTAGACTGCTGCAGATCTGTCTGTTAGTGTTTACAATCTAGCATTAAGAAGTCAATGAAAAAGCACAGACGGTACTATCGATTAACTGAATGAACAGACAGCTGATCTGCACTCTGTCCAGGCTCAGGATACATCTAATTTACACTGGATATGCTCGTGTCTCTAAAAATAATAATTAGTTTAGCTGTTTCAGACTGACACTACATAAATACAGGATTTCATAGTAATTTCCTAGCATGTAATTGGATACTATCCTTAACCTCCATCCAACTCATTTCAGCTGTTTTCATTCCCCCCCCTTCAAAGTTAACTTTGATACAGAAAAATTTATAAATTAATAAATGTATTTTCAGGACTTTCCAAAGGATACAAACATGGAGTGTTTTAAGTCTTGAATGCGCCAAAAAGAGCAATGTTTTCTTTGAACATCATGTCAATGACTGCAGTCCAGCTAAACTGACTGTGTTTTGGCTTTAAGGTAACACTTCCACAGTCAAAATACTGTTACACTCAATAATCCCACAGCTGGTGATACTAGCAAAACTGAAGATATTCATAAAGCTGACACAGTGCATTGATGTTGCCAGCACAAATCCTTTCATGCTTTTTTTGAGTTCTCTTGTAGCTTCCATGCCACCATTTTGTTCTGAGAAGAGATTGCCCTTATTACTCAGGCAGGAATATGACAAACCAAATTGCCTTCACATTGTCTTCTCCTCCACTCTCTAGCTGTATGCCAGCCTGAATGTTTATTAAGTCAAGACATTTGCAAAGACTTGCTCAAGACGCCCATTTTTGATACAGCTGTGAGAGCACGAGTGTCATGTATGAAAGGAGACCCTTTGCTTTAGGCCATTAAGCAATTCTTTGATAAAACAGCACTGCTAGACAGCATCTCAGTTCAACAGTTCCACTCCACAGTCAAACAATGGCAGCTATTCCATTCTCCTATTGCAGTTATTCAAGAAGACTGTCAAAGCTCTGTCTTTATCAGTGTCTTTTTATTTTTTCTCCTTTCTGCCATTCTTCCAGTTATAGACATATATATTAATTCAGGAATTCACCAAATTTTGAGTAACTGAACTTTCCAAACATAAAATCCTTTTTACTTCTTTTAGGAGAGGTTGCACTAGAGAAAAAAAAAAAAAAAAAAAAAAAAACAAAAAAACAACAAACCAGCAAGCTGCCTGCAATTATCTAAAAGCAAACTGAATTAGATAAAAGACCTAAATTTTCAAATTTAACCTCATTTAAAAAGCTTTTTCACAACCTTAGCCTCCCTGTTAGATGAAGAACTACTGTCCTGCTGGGACATCATTGAAGCTGTGGAGCACATGGTGCCAAAGTTCTCAGGCACTCCATCCCTCCAACAGCCAGTTGTAACCCAGAGAGCATTGTGGAAGACAGATGGAGTGCTCAGCTTTAGTGGAAATCATCACTCAACTATCAATTCTGCAAAAAGGAGGATATTAATACACTTTCTCCCATTAAAAGTCCCCAAGTGAAAAGTGACACATAAGAACTAGGCATTGCTGAATTTTTAGTTGAGTTAGTACCTGGTGCAAGCAAACACTAAGCAAACAGCTTTAACAATATCCTTGTTAATTGATGCCTGTAGCAGAACAAGGTTATCCCTCTCCCCCACTACAGCACCTTGCTGCATTGCCACCCTTCACCCCACAAACCCACATGCCAGGCAGCCCCTCAGTACTCCTGTCAGATCAGCGAGCTGGACACAGCCATATGGCAGCTGCAGAGTCTGTACTGCCTTGCCGCAGGCGATGGCTCCATATGGTGCTTCAAGGAGGAATTCATTCTCCTCTCCCACTCCAGTAGCTTTATCACAGATCAGACAAGTCCCATGTACAATACAAGAGGCCTTTTTGTAGAAGTTTGATTTTGTGCTGAGCTTCACATTCACAATAAAGATGTTCAGTATTTTAAAGAGGAAGTATGAAAATAATTGCATGGGAAATTATTTCTCACTCTAGTCCATAATCTTATGTTATTAGCAACCGCACTGATATATAACGAAGAATAAAAACCTCCTATCGGAGGGCATGTTTTGAAATCTAAACATATTCATCAAAAATTAAAATTCGCAGGAAAACCCAAAATCTGTTCCCACAACTGGCAATCAGCCATTTCATACATTATGTTACTGACATACTTTAATTAGGTCTAATTCACACATTATATTCACTGTCTAGATAATTTGTGATGTGCTTGTTATGAAAGAGCTTTGCATCTTTATCAAAGAGTAGCTGCTTTAATCTTGCAGAATTCACTAATACAGCAAAAAATATCTCACATCATGAATTATGGCATATCTGTCTTCCAACTGAGCACTTGGGTTTTTTGAAAGCCACCTGCAAACTAGTAGCCAATAGCAAAAGTATTAAAATTTCTCTTCATCAAATACAATAAAGGAAAAGGAAAAAATAATTCATATGCTATAAGGACTAGTATTTTTTTTTTTTTTAAATGCAGTTCAACAGGACACAGAAACTAACTTCAGTTCTTTTGAAAAATGCTCTGAGCATACACTTCTACCTTTCTGTTCCCAAAGACATTTGAAACTCTGACTTGCAGGAGTTTGTGGCTGGAAGTTAGTGATACTTCGGCTCTTCCACATGAGACTGCCAGCCTGGGAGTGCTTAACTACAATATTCAGTATCACTGACTCTGAAAAGGCAGGAATTTAAAATTGAAATTAAAGATTAATACCCTTTATAATAGTGATGTAGGTGTTGGTATTATTAAAGTTCAGATCTCATTACTATACAGTTCTTCAACATCCATAGCTGATTTCTCAGCACTGATCTAAGCAGCTGTCCTGGGTTCAACAGTAGCAGTCATTTTTCTCCTTCTTAGTAGCTGGTGCAGTGCTGTGGTTTTGACTTTCAGCCTGGGAACAGCGCTGAAAACACCGATGTTTTCAGTTACAGCTTAGAATGTTTGGTTTGACCAAGGACTTTCTAAGTCTCATGCTCTGCCAGGGAGGAGAGGAAGCCGGGAGGAAGCAGAGACAGGACACTTGACCCAAACTGACCAAAGAGGTATTCCATACCACAGCACATCAAGCCCAGGATGTAAAAACTGAGGGCAGGAACCCAGAAGAGTTAGTTCACGGCTTGGTCGTCAGATGGGAGCAGTTGTATCCTCTCCCCTCGTATTTCCCTGGTCATTATTATTAGTTGTGGTAGCAGTAGTGATTTGTGTTGCACCTTAGTTACTGGACTGTTCTTATCTCAACCCATGGGAGTTAAATTCTTTCGTTTCTTCATACCCTCAGAGTAGGGGGGGAAGAAAGGGGGGAGTGAGTGAGCAAACTGCATGATTTACGGCTTAAACTACAACAGCAGGTTTAATACAGCCCAGTTATCATAAGTGGGGTTTCATGAATTTGCAGCATCTGATTGGTGTCGAGGTTTAAGCCCAGCTGGTAACTCAGAACCATGCAGCCTCTTGCTCACTCCCCACCCCCTTTTTCTTCCCCTGCTCCCGGAGGGATGGGGAAGAGAATCGAAAGAATGTAACTCACACGGGTTGAGATAAGAACAGTCCAGTAACTGAGGTATAACACAAACCACTGCTGCTGCCACCAATAATAATAATGCAAGGGAAATAACAAGGAAAGAAAATACAATTGCTCACCACCCTCCGACCGATACCCAGCCCTACTCAAGCAGCGATCTAGTCCTTCCAGGTAACTACCCTTCACTTATATACTGGACATGACATGCTGTGGTGTGGAATTCCTCTTTTGTCAGTTTGGGTCAGGTGTCCTGTCTCTGCTTCCTCTCAGGTTTCCCTCCTCCCTGGCAGAACACGAGACTTAGAAAGTGCTTGGTCAGTCTAAACATTACTGAGCAGCAGCTAAAAACATTGATGTTATCAGTGTTGTTCCCAGGCTGAAAGTCAAGAACACAGCACTGCCCCAGCTACTAAGAAGGAGAAAAATGGCTGCTACTGCTGAACCCAGGATATATCCACCCCTTCTTCCATACCATTCATGTCATGCTCAGATCCCACATTTTTCAGTACACCATCACTTGTCTCACATATATATATATAAAAATATATATACACATGCATTCACACACACACAAAGAGATATCATTCTTTAGTGCATGGACCAATCCCTATAAAGCTGCTGAGTTCATCCAATCCATGACACTAGGCTCCATCTCTTGTAAGAGTCTTTCAGAGCAGGAAAAAGAGTGTGCAGTGTTGGATTGTTGCCTGCTGATGACACTGTGGAACTTGTCTGGTCACTGCCGAGCTTGTCTGGTTTCATCAAAGTTCATTCTTTGTTGGGAGGATGGTCAGAGGGAAGTCAGGGCCAGTCGCTGGTGACCTGAAGGCATTCTACTTGGTGGGCTACAAAAGCGCTACATAGCAGGCAACAGCATACAATTGAGTTCATTGGCTGTTTTCCCCTAAGATCAAATCCCCTTGACGTATACATCGGATGTCCCCATCTTCCCTCATTACCCACCAACTATATTCCTGTCCCTGAGCAAAAGCAGTCCCACAAGCGGGTTTGCCTTTACCTGAAGCAGGACTTATCCACACTGTCTTCCCCGAAAATTCTTTATGTGCACCACACGAACTTTATCCCCTTCTACAGTATGTAAAATTTTGACTGGGCTGGGCCAGCCCTGTTGGCAGATCCTCTGGTGTTGACCAACCAGGTGGCTTTTGGTAAACGTGCATCTCAATGTTTGAACGTTCCACCACCCATTGCTCTCATTTGATTGGCCCACTGTGCCATTTGATTTTCCCAGAGGCTGGTGCATGTTAGTGGATGTGATGTACCCACTCAATGCCATACTCTTTGGCCCAAGTGTCGATAAGGTTGTTCCATAAATGACTCAATATAGAGATAAATTACTGTCCACTTTTCTCATTCAGCAATGTCCCAGGCCAACTGGATGGCTTTCACCTCAGCAAACTGACTCAATTCACCCTCTCCTTCAGCAGTTCTTGCAACTTGTCATAGGGGACTCAATACAGCTGCCTTCCATCTCCAATGCTTCCAAAGCACTGGAAGGACCCATTGGGCTAGAAAATTGCCCATACTATCCCATACACCCTGCCACTCATGGCTGTCCTGCCTCTTGATCATCCTATATCATCATCTAACCCTAGAAAAGACCTAAACCCAGCTCTGCTTGCCGTTCAAGATCAGACAAAATGCTTGTAGGCAAAACACACTCTGTATGGCTGCCAACATGGTGATCCCCATCACAGTCCACAGGCAGGTCTCCCAGATACACAAAGGACACTCTTAAATTATGCTGTAAATAGTCTGATGGGGGAGCTGGGAGTGTAAGAGGACATCGCCTTCATAGGTTGATCACCCAAGGAGGGAAAAGAAGATACGTAATTGCTAAAAATTCTATTATATACCTCCCAAAGCATAGAGGTGATGACCACACTGGGAACACAAACCAGATCAGTTACATGATTAATGAGTCTATTGTATTGCAACTCATTACCATAAAGTACAGTGAAACAAGAACCTTAGCCCAAGCCCCCCCCAGCTAATAAACACTAAAATGGCAAATATTGGCTGTAAGTAAGGTACAATATGCTGAAACTCTGAAATCAAGAGTAACAACTTCGAGAGCCAATAAATCAGCATTGTGACAAGTGACTATTATCCAAAACCATGAATGCTTACCACAAATACGATTAGAAACAATCTGGTCAGATCTGTCATTATCTCAACCTTTTGTGCCCCATGTTGGGCGTCACAAAGTATTATCATGGTTTAAGCCCAGCAGGTAACTCGGGACTATGCAGCCTCTCTCTCATTCCCCCCTTTTTCTCCCCCACTTCTCCTAGAGGGATGGGGAGGAGAATCAAAAAGAATGTAACTCACACGGGTTGAGATAAGAACAGTCCAGTAACTGAGGTATAACACAAAACCACTGCTGCGACCACCTGTAACAATAATGCAAAGGAAATAACAAGGGAAGAAAATACAACTGCTCACCATCCGCCGACTGATATCCAGCCTGACCCCAGCAGTGATTTCACCCCTTCGGGTAACTGCCCCCATTTTATAGAGTGCGCATGACATGCTGTGGTATGGAATTCCTCTTTGGTCAGTTTGGGTCAGCTTTCCCTCCTCCCTGGCAGAGCATGAGACTCAGAAAGTCCTTGGTTAGACTAAACATTACTGAGCAACAACTAAGAACATCGGTGTTATCAGTGTTGTCCCCAGGCTGAAAGTCAAGAACACAGCACTGCCTCAGCTACTAAGAAGGAGAAAAATGGCTGCTACTGCTGAACCCAGGACATAGGTGAACCATAATTTCCCTTAAGTAGTAAGAATAAAAAGCAAGCCTGGAGCAGGTGAATGAAAGCAAAAGGAGTAATTAGCACAAAAACTTGAGAAGAAAATCTTTTGAATCGCAATCTATTTTCTGAACAGAATGGCACTACAATGGCTTTATTTGCTGCAGTGCACTTCAAACACAGGTGCTGCTCACTACAGGTGCTTAGCTGTCAAAAAAATAATAATAATAAAGCAGCCAGAATTGCACCTGATCCCTAAGCAAAAAGGGTTTGGCCCTATTTCACTCACCTTTCTGTGCAGAGGCATAAAACCACATTGCTCCCTAATTGTTCCCTTTCCACAAGTAAGCCCCATTTGGGGAACTCCATAAAAAAATATATTTCAATTGTTTGCATATAGAAAGCCAGATTTCATAGCAATAATTGATTTTCAGCAGTCAAGCATCAACAGAAATGCACACAAGGGCACTGTAGTCTGGACAATAAGTGACATGCTCAAGGATGACAAGGCAATTGCAAATGCAGGTGCCAGGCATGGCTTTGTGTATGATGCCACAGGTAAAAGGCTCACAAGGAGGAACAGAAAGACAAACAGCAACTGATCTGTGCTGAACTCCATTCCTGACTACTGCATGCTCTATTTCGTGGTTGTGGACAGGCACATCACCCAAAACCGTTGCTCATCTGTGCAACAAAAGCAGCTGAAATGGAGGCAGAACATGCCCCTCAGTGTAGGAGGAAAATGAATCGTGAGCAGAAAAGCAGTCCCCACCCTCATGCCACCAGTTAAGTTTCGCCAGTATGTGACCTTTTCTTTGCCATCAAATGATCTCCCTAGCAGCCAAATTATATGTTCGTCTATTCATCAGATCCTCTGAGCATTCAAAGCACCTGTTCACAGACACAAAGGGTCTTTGAATCCTTTCTGCTCTCTATTGTGGTAGTTCAATAAATAACACAGAGAGCTCCCAGCTGGGTATGAGCAGCAGAGAGACATTGCACAGGCAGCAGGGAACAAGATGTCAGTAGTGCCCTGTTACTTAAATAAGGAAAAAAAATAGTCTGGAAGCTCAGTGACAGGTCATCCCTTTTCCTGTGAGTGTCATAAAAGAAAGATGGGGAGGGACTCTTTATTAGGGACTGTGGTGATAGGACAATGGGTACCAGGTTCAAACTGAAACAGGGGAAGTTTAGATTGGATATGAGGAAGAAATTCTTTACTGTAAGGGTGGTGAGGCACT
>JANRGW010000317.1:0-28845 GCA_024733675.1 Psilopsiagon aymara | reverse complement strand
GGGGGAGGGGGATGGAGGGTGGGGTGAGGAAGGTGGAAGTTGCAACTCACCAAGTTCAACAGCCACTAGAAAGCAAACTTCTGTCTTACATGTCAAGATGTTAGTATTGATCTGGACATTTTACCTAAAATGCTCAAGTTACTTCAGCAGCTATGCTTACTATGCACCACATCATTAGATGATGGTTCAGATGAAGAGATGTTTTTGAAACACTGATTTCTGTGATAGGTGTCCGCTTTCCTCAAAAGCAGTTTCTGAAACAGCTTAGAATTATGCAGATATGAAGCTATTACTTCACCCACTATCAACTGCTTATGTACACAGAAACATCACTGCTATCTAAACCTAGGCTGAGCAGGGTCCTGTCATTTTTCTATCTCACCTTTGTTTCACAATCAAACCCTATGTGAAATATCTTGAAATGTCCAGGGCATACCATGCTTGGAAGGAAAGTCCTGCACTGTACATGTCCTGCTCTTTCCGCAGACACCACCAGATGAAAATGAGGAAGCCTACCTAGCCTTAGCCACCGGCAGCAGAAGTTGCAACCAAGTGCTAATAGGCTGAAGTGAGCTGCTAATGGCTGTCACTACATTTGACTTTAGTGTGGCACTACTTAAAAGAAGCTCCCTGAAAGAAAGCTTAGGGGTGTTCTTTATTTCTAGAAATTCTCTGAATAATAACCTCTTTTGCTAACATCTGTGGCTTTAGTTACATGCACTGAAATGCTGAAAGGGTTGTCTTTAAGGTTCTCCAGAAGTCTCAGGTATCCTACGCCTAGTGGAGAGGACATGCTCATGAATGCCTTTGCCAGTGGCAAGCCCTATCAGACTTCTGTGGCTGCAGAGACTTTCATCAAGCATATTAAGAAGCAAAACTTCAGTCCAGGGTCCTGAGACTGGCAAGTTGTCAAAGCACAAGGCGTTCCTATCATCCCAGCATGATTCAACTTGCTGCCCAAAAAACAGATCCAGCAGTCTTTGATGTTCAAAGATGACAGGGAACAGCCTTTGAGGCAGCCAAATGCGTCTTTCTGCATTACCAGATTGCTACAAAGACAGGCAGATGGGTGGAGCAGCCTCTGCACTCCTACCATAGAAGCAGCCCAGTTCTGTGTTAAATTACAGCAGCACAGAAGAGTACATATGGTAAGTGGGAGAAGAGATCCCAAATTCAGCTGTGCAGCTGCTAGGTGGGCCCACCCGGGCCATACAGACATTGAAGAGACACTTGTTTTGCTACACTGAAGTAAGAATAAGCCAGTCACAGAAATAGCAGATCTAGGCACTAATACCCTGCTTCAAGGGGATCTTTCACTAGTACCTAGCTACATCCCACATTCAGAAGTATTCCGACACATCTGTGTGAATCTTTTGTCTTTAGGATCAGAACAGGTTAACAGCAGCAAGAAATCATTTGCACGAACGATTACAATTACATTACTACAACTGTGAGTAAGAATCTCTTACCTCACCAAATGCACCTCTTCCAATCACTTTGATAATTTCAAAGTCATCTCGATGGAGCTGCATTTCCTTTACCAATTTTGTAAATGGTCTTGCTGTTTAAGGAAAAAAAAAATCAATTACTAAAGAGAAATAATTTAACCAAAATAATGCATAAACGAGGTCAAAAGCATTCATTGCATACACAGTACAATAGCAATTTTTCAAGTACTAGTAGAATTACAGAAGGAAAAAACCCTACACTATTATTATTTTTTCTTTTAAGTTCAATCTTACATTTGGTTCTGCCTTGCTGCCAGCAAATAGAGAGCAAAGTAGTCTTTCAGAAGGATTTCTCTCCCCCTCCCCCTTTCTTTAGGGTTTTGTGATTCAGCAAAGGACAATATGAGAGTTGATTCGTTACGGGTAAACCCTGGAGAAAATCTGTCCTATCCTTCAGCCACTAGAATAATTCTCCTCTTAAGCAGAGTTCAGCTTTACTTCCGATTATTTCAGCTAGTACCAGCTAAAGCTTTAACAACCCACTCTCAAGAGATAACTGTCTCTACTCGATAGCAACGAAACCCTTTTCTACAAAATCTGTGGCTAATTTAACATTTTTACTTTGAACTATCTTTTCTGTTAAGCAACAATCACTAGGTCTCAGTAAGTACTGAAGTGCTGCAACCTAATGGATGTCCAGCAATTAACTAACCTACACGTACTTTGTTTCGAGGGTCCCACTGGATTCAGGATATCTCTCAAATTATGTGGTTGATAAATTCCAGTGTACCTACAGATCTCAAACTTCTCCTCTCCAGTTCCCTTTCAGATTATTTATTTCTATCATATCACAGGATGAGAATTACTGTTTATACACAACATCTATTACAATTCATTACTCTAATTATGAAGACCAAATCAGTGAGAAAAAACAGTGGTGCAAGCTAAACTGCACAAGAGCAGGTGTGGTCCCCACAAAGTGGCAGCTTATGAATCTAACTCAGCACAGAAAAAAGATTGCTTTTCTTCACAAACACTATTAAACTAAAAAGATTTAGTTTTTAAAACACATTTTCCCATTTGCAACTGAATAAAACATCACAGAACTACTACTTGTAAGTTAACCCAGACTCCCATTTTACTCACCTTACATTATCATTAGGCTAATGAGTTATAAGCCAAACAGATTTCCTACAAGAGTGGTCGTTGCCTTGACAATGCATTTCAGATGTTAACACAAAGAAACCAAATTTTACAAACGCACAGTAGATATGGAAGTCTGAGAACTGGAGATTACAGACTTCAAAATCCATATAACAGATAATAAAAAGAAGAAATTGGTGTACTGAAGAGTAGGCACGCTGCTTCTTTGTACTACTTAGGAGAGGCTGAAAAGGTTTCCCCACAAGTAACACCCCTTTCACTGCATGTTTCTTGTCTATCTAAAGTACAAAATTTAAGAGCAAGACTACCAGATTTTCCACTAGATTCCTCATTTCAGCTGGGCAGAAATGTTGAACGACTGCTACCATTTCACTTCAAAAACTGCTAGAGTCCTAGGCTGGTGCTGCTTTTTCCATTTCAATTGGTCAACTGAAGTATTACATGTTAAGATTAATTAGTTTAATATATGTAAATAAAGATAAAAAAAGTCTTCCCTCCCTAAAAGGAAATAACCATTTTGACAATCTAATTGTGCACTTAAATCATATTGGCTTTTAGTATTTAGCAGGTGTTCAGAAACACTGCAGATGCAGTTATCTCTCTCTTGGCAGGCTAAGCACCAAACATGAATAGTCAAATGCATAGAAAAATACTGAATTGTATAGGGCCTTCTCTGAAATGGAAAAAAACCCTTCAAGCCTTTGTCAAGGCATCCAAGATCCCTTAAAAGGAAGTAAAATTCAAAAATAAAACCTAACATCCACACAATCTCATAATCGCAGAAATAACAATAGAGGTTATGCAGCAGATCAGAGCTCAGAGGACACACCACACCACTAGTTCATTTAAAGTCATATTTACTTTATTGGCATCTTGGAGTAGAACCCTCTTTACACCAGGACGTGACCCACTGCTTTTAAGTACAGGATTGAACAGTTTTTACAACTTGGTAAGCTAAATAAAAAAATATTTCCAATTTTTTTCCTGCTCCCACGCCAGGAGGTTGCTGTTCCTCGATCCTCTATTATCAGGATCAGTAACACACCTAGAAATGGGTGAGCAGAAGCTTGCAACATAAAGTATCAGAGAGCTGTGTTCACTGTGCTTGCTAGAATGATGCCAAGTGATTGATAAACCCACAGTGATATACCACAAAGCTGGTAAAAAGCTCCAGCTTCTCCTCTTATATATCACTATTTTATAAATAGGGAACTCAAAGCCAACTTCTCTCCATACGCTAGAATGAATAACTGAACTTTACTGATTAGTTTTGTTCCCAATATTAAAAGTAGGACTTACTATTTGGAGTTGATTTAATACTTAATGAAAGTATTTCATCCTGGCAAATAGAAGCATTAGTTGCATTGGAGGTTTTGTTAGCAGTGATTATTGAATTTTGTTATATACTGTTGTCAGGGTAACATTAGCTGAGAGTAATTGCAAGACTTTGTTTATTCATGACTGAAGCTGTAATGAGAATTTGGAATAGGTGTTCCATGTGCAATATATCTGCATGCATCACTGCCTTTTCTCTCAGGCTGATTCTACATTACTGAACTCACACTTGTTTGGCAGAAGGCTGCTCTCCATAATGACACACGAGAAAAAAACCCAACAAAGTAACAAACAAACAAAAAACCAAAATCAACAAAACCACTAGTTTTAAGGAGCCAAGAAATGTATGCTCTAAAGAGTAAAATACAAAACAGGAACAGTCGATGTCCTGATTAATATTCGTAACAGGAAATTAAATGCCAGCATTTATTTCTTCATTGAAACCCACAGTTTGTTTGAAAGACGTAATTCTCTACCTGCAAACAAACTCTATCCTGATCCTCCTTCCCCAATAGGATTTTTTTTTGCACAAAAAGAAAACATTTACTTGAATAATTTGAAAACATCATTTGAAGTGCAGTCACAGGTAAATAGATTTGTGATTAAGGTTTGTTAGCTGGTGCAGCTACACTGCAGTCAATCTGTATTATGCCACCCGATAAAAGATATTTGAAGACTGTTTCAGAATGATCAAAAGCGGCATCAACTGCCAGCAGAAACTACATGAGACAGCAGACTAGACACCTGACTCTGCTACACTGGGCACGGCTGCATGCTAGCCTCTGTCAAGGTCAGAAGCATATGTCAAATTTCCTCTCATTTCTGACAGCAGGTCAGGGAAAGATGGTATTGTCAATACCATCCTCAAAAAATAATAGGACAACTTTTCCCAAGCTAGACTGTGGTTAAAAATGAGAAGTGCTGAGGCACGTCTTGGATTTCTACTTTCTGTTCAGATATTGAACCATTCGTCAGTAATTTACTATCTGGAATCACAAAAGCTAGTACCTTTACAATACACTGGAAAAAGAAACAAAACCCACTGGGTTTTTGACAACTACTGCTTCACTGATGGAGTTACCCAATGGCTCTAATTTGAGGACTCCAGCGTGTTTTGTTAGGCAGCGCAAGTTTCCAGAAATCCAGAGTCACAAAAACCACTGAGTCAAAGTTGCCAAACATTCAAGAACATCTGATGTTTTGTATCATTGGCAACTTCAAGTTTTAAATAAATGACAACTGCAAGAAAGTAATACACAGAGTTACACTTCAGGCTGAAAGGGAACTCAGGAGGTCTCTAGTATCACCTGCTCAAATCACAGTTAGTACTGATTTCAGACCAGGTTACTCAGGGTTTTACCCCTTCAGATCTCAGTAACTTCCAAGGATGGGAACTCTATGGCCGCCCCGGACAACCTATTGACATACTCAATGACCCTGCACCAGAGAGTTTCGCAGTTCTGAACTCACCTTGTAAGTAATTTTTGGGTTTAAGTCATTATATAACATCATTATAACATTCAGGTATACCTACCCAGAAGCTATGTCCAAACTGCCTGGTCACACAGAAATTCATCTGCCACCACGCTCCCTTTATCTACTTATCCTCTTTACAAAACCCTGTGGTAGGAAACTATGTGAATTGCAAAATATTAATGTCAGGGAAACAACGAAATGACGCAGATAATTGTCTTTGGAGCCATATTCCCACCAGGCAGATCCAATATTTTATTTAAGATGTTTTCTTTGGAAGAAGAACATGAAAGAGCAGCAAGTTCTACCATTTCCCTCAACCATCCCTCTGAACTTACACTGCAGAAATCAAGTAACTTGTTTGCCCTTTGTGCTCCCTTTTCAAAGAAACAGCATTCCTGTGATACAGCTACTAAGACAGTAGGTTGGCAGGTTTAACAAGTTAGTGCTTGTATACATGTCTTGGGAGATACCCACACCCAGATAGCCCCAACCTGCTTACTATGGTGATAAATACCTGTTACAACCCACACTTAAGTTTTAGAGAAGTACGACCCTCTTGTGTCCTGGGTTCAGCAGTAGCAGTCATTTTTCTCCTTAGTAGCAGATGCAGTGCTGTGGTTTTGACTTTCCGCCTGGGAACAGCGCTGATAACACCGATGTTTCTTGTTGCTGCTCAGTAATGTTTGGTCTGACCAAGGACTTTCTGAGTCTCATGCTCTGCCAGGGAGGAGGAGAAGCCGGGAGGAAGCTGAGACAGGACACCTGACCCAAACTAACCCAAAAAGATATTCCATACCACAGCATGTCATGTATATATAAACTGGGGGCAGTTACCCTGAAGGGTTAGATCACTGCTCAGTCAGGCTAGGTATCAGTCAGTGGGTGGTGAGCAGTTGTATTCTCTTCCCTTGTTATTTCCCTTGTCATTATTATTATTGGTGGTAGCAGCAGTGGTTTGTGTTATACCTTAGTTACTGCACTCAACCCATGGGAGTTACATTCTTTCGATTCTCCTCCCCATCCCTCAGGGAGTAGGGCGGGGAGGAAGAGGGGAAGAGGGGAGAGTGAGAGCGCAACTGCATGGCTGATTTGTAGACTGGGTTTAAACCACGACATCTTGCTGCCTAATTGTGAAATTCCCATGTATTTCAGAAATGCCAATTTTTAATTCTTCCATCCTTTGTTGACTCCAGTCTTAATGTTGCCAATTATACAACCTTGCCTCCCTTTTCCTGTGCTGGCCTGTTTCCTTTTACTGCCCAGATCTGTGAATGCTTTTTTCCAGTCTGGTTTCCTAAGGAAATAAGGTATGTGTGAGCAGACTGTTTGGCAGTCCAAATCCATTCCTCCCGCCTGGCACCTTTTGATCCCAGTGAATACAATTAATATCCCCTTTACCAAATTTAACTGAAGTTGTCCAAGTTGCTAGAAGTTTTATGAAAACCAAAACAAATCCTCTCCCTCCTCCCCAAAAAAACAAACCAACCCAGCAGAGAACAGTGTTTAAGCGTTGAAAGGTCAGGCTGGAAGGCGCTTTAAGCAACCTGGCATAGTGGAAGGTGTCCCTGCCCATGGCAGGGGTGTTGGAACTAGATCTTGAAGGGCCCTTCCAACCCAAGCCACGACACAAGAGAATGAAGACAGGAAGCTTACAGTAGAAAAGGGAAGGTAGTATGGTGGGAAGGGCAAGGGCTTATTCCACTAAGCCTAGTAAAGGAGGTAGATCCCAATTCTACTTCACCCAAGTTCTGCTGTTTACAAGCAAAAGGTGACACATTCTGTGTTCTCTGACACATTTTCTGCTGATCCTTTGACTTCTGCCATGCCTCCCCTCCCAGTTTTATAACATACATATATACACTTCATTTCCTCTGTCTGCCTCTTGCTCAATGATCTGATTCTTCATCATTCATCAACATCCATTAGACAAACTCAGTGGTGCAAGACTTTGGTTATCATTATAATGACAAAAGCTCCCCTGCGTTAAAAACCTGAGAAGCACAACCTGGTTATGTCTTGCAAAGTGCCTCCAGCCCTTGCAGAACAGCTTCTTAATATGGGACACTACTTTACACACTGTCAGAGTCCCCTCTATCCTTTGCGCCAAGCCATCCAGTTTTATAGTGCCTGGCTAGTCAGTACTTCATAAGTTTAAGATATTCTCTTCTAAGAGTATTTATCTGAACTGAGATGCCAGCAGAAACAGACTTCTATACACTAATGCAAACACCAAGAAAAACTGAATCTTCCTGAGCCTGATTGCCAGTCCTTTCCAAGAGAATAAATAGTAACTATTATTATTTCATTGCAATACTTAATCTGATATACAAACATTAAAAAAAAAAACCCTCAAACTTTTCTGAGGAAGTATGACATTTGCAGCCATGATTACAGACTTTGCTTTGTTTTATGAAAGCCTTCTGACAATAGTAAGATAGAGCACCTGTCTACTTTCGATTAGATACCTTGCTGGCAAATAAGAGAATCATGAGGTTGGACAAGATTTGGATTAGATAATTACAAGCAAAATCCTCAAAGGTTAAAAAGAATAAAACCATCATTACGTTCAAACCAAGACTGAGTGCTCACAGCTTTTACATTTTGCTCCACAAGTGGCTTTATCGGTTACAGAACTGATCTTGGCATTTAGAATTTGTGTGCCAGTTTGTGATAACTGCACGAAAAATTTATCACCATGCTAATGGGTAATGGCATCAGGAAATGTTTTAAAGGAAAATACTGATCAGTAGTTCTGCTACTGATCCCAATAGCATCAGTAAATTGGCCAGCAGAAGAGCAAGCATTTACCTTGAAGCATCATCCCTGTTTGCTGTTACTTTCCTTGTGTGGCAAGCCCCAAAAGCAAGTACCACATAGAAGGACTCAATCTGCAGCAGTATGCTACCATTTGCCAGCTCATTGATGAACGTTTCCACAAACACTTGATAGCTGGCTATCTGCCTGACTAGCCCATTCACTGCTTTTCATGCTTACAATGAAAGGACACCGAAGATAATACTCAAGATTTGTGCAGACAAGTACCAAGGAAGGGGCAGACAGTTCTGATAGTCCAAGTGACAAAATGTGTTGCCAATTTGGTTCCTGTCAATGCCACTGTGCCTCTCTGACCTGAGAACAAACACCAAATGACTTTTTGCTGTACTCATATATAAGACAGTAGCTACAGAAAAATAAGTCAGGTAGGGTTTGTCTTTTTTTTTTTTTTTTTACACTGAAGTTGACCTGGGAAGATGGAACTGTTAGTACTAAGACTGAAGAAAAACGTGACTGTAAAGAGTATTTCATTGGGAAACCCAGAAGTGACTTATCATCCACACTAGCTTGGTGCAGCTTCACTATACATAACATTTTAGCACACAGCTATCAGGACACAAAAAGACTTTTTAAAGCACAATGACACACTCTGAAGAAACCCTGCACCTTTATGAGTACTAACCAATGCATTTCAAAAAACACTTAGCATCTTGAGATTAAGTTCTAGCCCAAACCTCGGGAGAATTAAGAAAGCTCCAATAGAACCTGTGTTCCTGACTGCAGCCTATAGTCCAGTTTTCCATACCTCTTTCCAACCTGTCACATTTGTTTCGGAGAGGGAAAGCTGCCATGCCTCTCTTACCTTTCCCAAAGGTTCCCAGCTCTTTCAACAGGCTACACACCAACCATGATTCCCTGCTGGTCTACCAGCCTCTTCAGCCTTATAAACCTCAATACCTTTCTGTTCTGCAGAAGACCAATCAGAACTGTGAGTCACCTTTTTGAAGAGGCTGAAATATTAGATCTTGCTTCTACCTGAATTTCATAAGGTTTTCAAAAGTGGTACATCCCTTGTTCTTAAGGCTTGCTAAAAAAATGTGAAGAAAAGTTTACTATTCCAGAATAAAGTATCTTTTCCACTCTTCAGTAACTTGATACTTGATGTCTTCTTAAGCTTCATCTTCAGTCCTTTCATTTTCTTCAAGACAATCCTATTTAGCACAAAAGACACATGCACATCAATGCTCTCTGAATTACAGATTGCCCCTGCGACTGTTGGACATCCCAGACATTTGAGACAACTGAATAGTGGAGCTACATGACCACTTTATTCCAGGAAATCCATTCTGAAATGAATGAAACAGCTGCTGAAACAGTTCCTCCTTGTTCCTTTCCACCATGGCCCACTCTATTGTCTGGATCATCATCAGTGTTCACCTGGTATGTCAAACCAGGAAACGTTTCCAGGCAAAAGCTGATTTGTCTATCCCATCCCCTCCTGCTGAACCATTCACCCAATGTGACTCACACACAGCAGTTTCACTTGAGCCTCAGCCAGAGACAGACAGCAGGACGAGGCTGGAGAAGGGCAAAATGGCCTTGTTCTTAAATTTCGCAGGTGTTGGAGAGGCCCTTTAAGCCACAACAAATGGTGACCATGTATTGAAGCACATCAATAACAGAAAAATTCTTTCAGGCTTCTACATGAATCACTAGTTACAAAAAGTAAAATTTCAATAATTCAATTTCATTAATTCCATTTAAAAAACTGTAAATATTGCTAAATCTTACTGCAGGGTGAATAAACTCAAAAGCATAGTTAATATTTTTTGTAGAATAGTTGGAGAATTATGACTGCTCAGAAAAGCGCTTTGATTTTATCAGTTATTTTTCAGATAATTTCCAACTAGAGATTAAGAAAAAAATTTGAGTTCAGCCAAATTTCGGTAGTAACACGTAAATGAATTCAAATGTCATCAAGCCAGCACCCCTTGCACACCCTGCTAAGAAATAAAACACTCCCAATCTGATGGTCACACTGTGCTGATTAAAGCTTACATACACTTACTTTAATTATGAAACCACCACTTACATTAATGTAGGAGCAAAGTTCTAGCTTTCTGACTGCATGCTTTATTTTATCATCAAAGTAAAACTTGGCAAGACAAGCAGCGTAACTGTTTTATCAATCACTTGTAGTAGATGCACATCTTTTGTTTTCTCCAGATATACACAAGATGTTCTCTCAAGTTATTAAAAGCTTAATACATGCATTATGTAACATAACAATTCATACTTTACATTGGTTCTATGATGCCACCTCCTTTATTTTAAAAGTTAGACTTCTATTAATAAGTTCTTGGCAAAGCATCCTACACAAATGCATAGAATCACTGATTATAGAATCCCAGGTTGGAAAAGAACACAAGGTCCAACCTTTCTAGACAAAGCATGACCTATACTAGATGTTCCAGCCAAATCTTAAAAGTGTCCAGCATTGGGGAGTCCACCACTTCCCTGGGGAGATTATTTTAGTGGCAGGTTGTTCTCATGGTGAAAAATTTTCCTCTTGTGTCCAATTGGAATCTCCAATTCTAAAAAAGCAGAAACCCAACCTACAAAGACACGTAATGGAGCTATCATTCTTTAGTTTAACAAACTGAATCATCATCTCTGAAGTGTCAGGAGAAGCTCTGACACCAGTGCAAGCAAGAAGGGTAATGGAGCGCAGCTTTTTTTCAGAGGCCATCACCTTAAGTAGCACAGACAAGGAGAGATGAAGTGCCCATGCAATGGCCACCACAGCAGTTTAATTGCTGCAGAGGTGGCTTGTCTTGGTGCTACCACCCAGGTGGCTGCACAGAACGTTGGGGAAGGGAGCAGAGTGAAATGACAATTTTTTTTTTTTTTTTTGTGATGCTTGAGTTCTCAGCCAGATCAACACCATAAACCAGGAAATATAAGACTAGGGGGATGGGCATTACATCGGCTTTTAATGCTACAGAATGCAGTAAATACTGTGAGCTGGTTTTCAATTTCAGGAGTTCAGATAACAACAGCTACTTTAAGCACAGGCGTGGCACATCTTTCTCTTCACTTCGCTTCCTTTTAAATGGCACTGGGCAGCAGGACATTTTCTCAGACATTACTCACCCTATTTCAGAACTTCCCTGGAGCTCCAGATCTAATTAAAAGGTGAATTAAGAGTCAGAGTTTTGCCATAGGAAAAGGCCACGAAGACATGTGACACGCAATTACTGTAACCAGGCACGAGAATATTTAGAGTAGCTCAACTAACTCAGAAACAAAGAAGAGGGCGAATGTCTTTAAATCTGCAGAGAATAAGAATACCAGCAAGTCCCATGCTAAGATTTGCTACACATTATAGTAGCCAGCTCAGAGTGGCTTTTTTACTATTATTGTAAATACCGTGACTTCTTCAGCTCCCTTTCTACACCAGGAACTCTGGACCCACCGCCACTGTGCCTTGCTTTGCTCCTTCCAATGCCTCTGGCTAACAGCAACAAAGAGGAAGACCTTTACATCAACACTATATTCACAGATTCAAAGTGTTAAGTCACTATTAACATAACACAGGGCAAGCAGGGCATTAGGAGCATGGTCAGTCACCTGTAATAGAAAAATCTCTGGGATTTGGGATATTCAGAAGACAAGCGCATCTCCAGAAGGCAGGATACTTACTACACCTACTTGCTCAGAAAGAATGTAAAGAGAGTAGAAAGAGAAGAGAAATACCTCTCACTTCCAGGTGTGGCAAAAGCTTTATCAAGGTAAAGCAACATTCTTCTCATTTCACTATGCAACTTTTCTGTAATGTCTTACTGACTCAGCACATTTCAAAATTTGTATCTATCCCCAAACTCTCCTTATACTACAGTTAAAATTTAAATTGAAAAAGGAGAGTATAGATTTTGCAGGGAGGAGAGGAGAGAATAAATCTACTGGAAACCTATAAGGAGATCCTAAACCTGGCCTTAGATGTAGATTTCCAGAAATGGAGTCAAACTGCATGATATGTAGATCGTTACCAGAACAGATGTTTTTTTTAGAGTGCTCGTGGCTCAAAAAAAAAGCCAAAACCTGTCATTACTGAGAAATAAACCACGACACCTCCAGAATTCTGTTTTAGAATATTGCCATTTAAGTTACTGTTTTATTAAACAGTATCAACTAACTATTACGAAGGTTCAAACTGACCAAGATCATAACACCTGCTATTAAGTAAGAATAAAAATCCATCTAAGGCTTGCCTGGAAGCAGGGCTTTGTTTGGTTGTTTGCTTGGCTGGCTGTTGTTATTTTGTTTAAACAGACATCAAATAACACTGAAAGAAAATATTTTTGGATAAATGTTTATTTGGAATATTAAACAAATGACAGTTTATGCAAGTTCCAATTTTAAACTGTCCTCAAAAAGTTGTCCTTAGGGCAGTTAAATCCTGCACAGTTAAGAGTGAATTTTTCAAATCCAATGATTTAGAGCACTACAGAAGAGCTTTAACATCACATGTATATGCAAAGCATACAGAACAAGAATCTAAAAACAGACTACTGTGCCTTTTCCTAGAGATGTTTCCAAGTCTCCAAGCATTATAAATTCAGCTTTCTCTATTTGGGATGGAGTTCTCCCTTCTTCTTAACGTTTCTTTTTCAGCCTTTTGCTAATTTCTATACAGTACCCTGAAAAAGCTCTTTCCCCTTGTCTAAATTCTTTATGTATCAAAGAACACACTTCTGCTTTTGTTTAGTATTTTTAGCCCATCATTTCCTAACGTCTTTGCAATATCTTTCAGAATTCCTTAAATCCAGTTTCTGGATCATGATTTTAGACAAGAAGCTCTCAACAGACTGCCAGGCCACATGATGACATACTGTTCAAAGGAAACACAATTCTAGGCATTCCCAAACCTCTTGTAGGCTCCTGGAAGCTTATATCCTCACATGTCTCCCATTAATGCACACCCCAGCATGTCCAAGCTCCCTGGGCTCTAGCTTCTTCCTCTTTCCTGCATATGCTTAAAGCCAATAAGAAACAAGAATATGTTCATTGTCCTTAGCCAATATCAAAATTACTGCCATTAACATATGAAAAGTATCTCAATCATCACACAGTTGTAAATACCACATATTGTACCTTTATGTCTCACTCCTCAGCTTTTCAAGGTCGATATATAAAGCGAAGCTCATTCCAACATGTTTTTATATCAGATGCAGTACCTGATAGAACATTCTGCTTTTAAGCTTGTTGCTTTAAAGACAACTGCTCTGTTTCATACACTCCCCCTTGCTTGAATTTATGAGTAAGATTATCCACATGCCATCTTCATTTAATAAACTCTACATCCATAATACTTTTGCCCTAGGATTTATTTTCACACATCTAAGTAGAGAATTCCTTTTCCTTCTTCATTTACAGCCCACCTAGACAGGAGTGTCGGTTTGAAAACAGAAAATCAAGTACCAGGACATTCAGAACAAGCTTGTAGTAGGCTGGCAATCTCAAATCTTCATCTATACCTCAGGCTCTATTCTGTTGGCTTCCAATCTTTTCCTTCACTCATACTTGAAAACAACAACCAACATTTGGACACTCCAAAGCAACAGCAGGGTGATCATGCCAATACAGATGCAACTGAAAAACCCTACCAGTGTAGGTGTGCCTTTATACCTTTTCATTTCCAGAGCAGGAACCAGGAGAGATGAATTCACTTCCTTACAGAAATCTTCTGAAATAGTACATGGCCTCTGAGGAGACCACAAGCAGAAGGTCAAAGCAGGTTCTGCCAATCTTCAAGATACTTAAAGCTGTTGCAATCTAACTGTAAACTAGCATAGACATTGAGGCAACTATGTACACAGAGAAAAGCCAAACGGTTGCCTTTCTACTTTCTTACATGTAATTTTAGCTATACCCTATTCCCTCCTCTTTTTACGCACAGAATTTAATATTCTCCTTTATCTCCAGTGTCATCTAAGTAAACCTTGGCTACTTTGCCCATTCAGTTATTGGTTTAGTTGTTAAGTAATATTTTCCACTTGCATTGACTCACTTAAAAAAACCCCAAACATTCAGTCCCAAAACACAATCTTTTAAAGACCGTCAAACTTTTCATCCCTGATACTGTAGTTCAGACATGATAGTTTCATTTTTGATCAAGCATTGTGGAGCTGAGGTTATATAATCCTTCTGAAAAAAATTGAAACAAGTTGCACTTTTCTGAAGAGCTACTCTATAAGAATGCATTTTCAAAGAGCCAAGAAATCAATCTGCAGTCTTATTTTGTTACATGAACATAATTTAACACATCAAAACCCCCGAAGTTTAGTAGGAGTCTTTGAGTTCTCACAAAAGAAAAGCTTTTTTTCAAGTAAATAATTTCCATCTCTCTCTTTCAAAATCTTTTTTAACAGACATTTTAATACGTAATTTCAAGTATGGGCTACCATTTCTGGAAGTACCAGGTGAAGACATCTGGCCTGACCACCATTTGTAGTATACTGATCAATATTTAGGACTTGAAGTGATGCTTTTGCTTTTCCCAACCCTTTCTAATTCATGTACCTGCTTATTTTTTATTCCAATACTGCAAATTTTAATTCAAATGCTATGGCTCCTCAACAATCTATTTCTGAACAAGTGTTAAAAGATTACAAGTTGACAGTGCTGATTTCCTCTTCCACGAATTGTTACACACAGCTAAATTTATTTCCTTGCCAATTAATTTTTTGGGTTTTTTTTTTAAACACAGAAGTGATAACTACCAGTCTCCACCTAAGTCCCTCAGAAAATGGAGAGGGCAGGCTCTTAAGTGTTACATGGGACATGATGGGGGAGGGAGAGATGAGGGCAAGGAGACTGAAGTAAGAAGTAGGTCTTGCTCATGCTTCTCTTGCAGAAAGATAGTCCATCATCTTTCACCAGCTGTCACTGATTTCAAAGCTACACACAGAGCTCTGAAGGTAAATTACTAGAGCACATTTACTAGTAAAGCGTCTGTATTATTCATTCTGTAGCTATTAAGCATACACTTGAAGACGGAGCCATTAATACCCATGTGCATAATGACATATTACAGCCACTGATACAAAAGTTCACTGCAGCAATGCATGCAGAAGTGTACATTGCTGTTTTACCAACGCCACTGCAAAGCGCCTTTTCTAAATATAAATAGGAAATAAGAAGTAAAAAAAGACTCTGAGCAATGAAATGAAAGAAGAAATTAAGGAGAGGGAGATATTTCTTGTATTATGAGAGGAGGGGGATGATATTTCTCAGTAGTTTCATGCAGCAAGACTCAGTCAAAGAAAGAAGTTACTGCCATCACTTCACTACCTGTTTTTTCCCCACAAGGTATCTGCACAGTGTGCAGGTACCTTCTAAGAGGGAAGCAATACACTGCAGCTGTGAACAATTCCCACACATCAATCATGAACACAGCTGAGGGCTCACAACCACGGCATCGAAAACTATACAACATTTCGAACGAAGTTTCTTCTGGAAAACTAACACACTTTACAAATTGCTCACACACACAGTCCTTGCCCCAGAAGGGTAATGAACCATTATATTACATAGTACAGTCAATGAATGCCTTCACGACTTAGCTGATGGCACACGTTCTCTGGCAAGGATGTCTACCACACTTCAGGCATTTAGAAATCACGAGAATTTTGAAAAAATCTTGTTATGTCCCAGGAGTATACAAGCAACACACTCAAAACCCCAGATATACAAACCCCGTCCATAACTACAACAAACCACTAATAAAGGAATCAGTTCTTGAGTTTTGTCCCATTTGTGCATTGTTATCCTTATCACCGATAGCACTTCCCATGCTATTTTCCACATATCAATATGATTTTGAAACAACATGTTGCATATTTTGGTTTGTTAAGTGCACTATCATCAAGAGAGTATCAGCATTAAAACCATGTTGCAAGTCTAACTTCATGCAAGTCATACAAGCTCTTATTTTACAGATGAAATAAAAGAATAGCGACTATCTCACATTAGATCTTCACAACTATGAGGAAGATTTCTTTCACCCAGTCATCAGCAACTGCTTAGTCAGACTCCTTACAACATCAGCTGTAAGGGTATTAGGAATCCTACTAGATGGAGATCCCTTTGTGATACGAGAATGTATCCAGCAGAACAGCTATACCTGCATCTTTTGCAAAGGATGATTCAGGCTCACAGTCATGCAGAGACTGCAAGCTCTTCTGACAGCTCCATGGAATAAAGCTGCAGAATACCTCAACTGCTATCAAGGGTAACTAGACATACATAAATCACACCTGGGAAAAAAGCACGAGGCGTAAAACACAGGTTCAAAGTTCCTGAAACCTGCTCTGGCAATTCTCCTCCAGGAACAAGGAAGCAGGCACATTTATTAAATACATGGCAGAATAACATGAACAAAATTTAGTTTTCCATCATTTACAAGCCTCAATGTTAAAAGCTTGTCAAAACTTCTGTTCAGAATCATGGTAAAATGTCAATCAATCAGGGTAAACACCAAAGTTACAAAAAAAAACCAAGCAACCACCACCAAACCCCAAAAGGTAATTTATACAAGTTGTGTCAACTACTTTATCAACAGTAACAAGATTCTGTTTCACATATTTCTTTTCATTCTGAGAAGTATGAAGAACAACTGTTTCCTATTAAAGGAGCCATAATGTTAAATACATTTACTAATGGGGTGGGGGAATATCATGCTGAACCACTAAATAATTTTAGTTTGAAAGGGACCTCTGGAGATCAGAGTCCACCTTCCAACTCAAGCTGAGATAACATCAAAGTTCAGTTAGGTTACTCAAGGCCTTGTTCAGCTGAGGTTTATCTCCTATGATGGAGAGACTATCACCTCTCTGAGTGCCTCTTCCAGTGACTGACTACCCTCAGGAGGAATATTTTTTCCCCCTTACACAGAGTCAGAATCCTCCTTGTCACAATCTGTGTTCACTGCCTCTATTTGACAGTGCACCTGAGAAGAGACTGCCTCTATTTGACAGTGCACCTGAGAAGAGTCTGCCTCTGTGTTCTCCCAATTCACACAATTGGCAGTTGAAGTTCATGATCAGATTCCCCTTCTCCAGGCTTACCAAACCCAGGTATCCCAGGCTTTTCTTGCACACCACATGCTTCAGGCCTCCAACCAAGTCAGTGGCTATCTGCTGGGCTCACTTCAGTTTCACAGCATTTCTCCTGTACTGGGAAGCTCAGAACTGGACAAAATACTGCAGAAATGTCCTCACAAGCACTGTAAAGAGCAAAATAACCACTTCCCTCAGCCTGCTGGATACAGTCTTGCTTATGCAGTACGGTACACAGGCAGCCACCGTTTCTGCAATAATGTAGTACTTACTTTAACTAACTGTTTACCAGGATCCCCAAATTTCTGCAAGGATACTTTCTAGTTGGTCATTCCCTGACTTTTAGTGCTCCGCAATGCAAAACTTCACACCTGTCATGCTGAACTTTGTGAGGTTTCATCGGATGGAGGAAATATAACGCTGGTATGCAAAAGGTAAATCATAGAATTTCTGCTGTCCCTGCTCTCAAAGAGCACCTGAAATATTAAACAAAACATTTGCAATGTGCAATAGTATCCACAAGAACAGAAAGTTTATGATGAGACTACCTGTAACTCTGATTCTGTCAAAATCAAGGCACTTTTGTTCTAGGTTTGAGCCACTTAAACGCTTGCATGCATTTAACATTTAGGAAAATTACTGCAAAATCCTTTCCTAAGAGCAGTAAATGCTTGTCCATCACTTTCTTATTTCTTTAAATGAACCTCCTCCCCCCTTTCCTCTTTCTCAAAGTGTCAGGTCTTTTGTCTTTACAATTCAAATCAGGAGAGTGGCAACTTCAGGATGCACAGGGGTTTATTATTTCTAGGAAGAAAATTAACTCTACACTAGTTGAAACCATGACACCACAAATGTAGACCTGACTGGGTCAAGCCTGACCAGAATAGCCCTGTTGGCACAGCACTACACCCAGCAGTCTAGTAAATCCTGCCAGCCTGCAATAACATACACAGGGCGACGATAACCACACTTCAGCTGCCTTAATAACCAGTGAATACTTCTAAGGATAAGATAAAGACAGTCTGTGGGCCTGATGCAGCCTCCAGTTCAGTATCCCGCTGTGTGCTGTCCTGTATTACATTATCTGAAGTACCAAGCCAGCAGAACCACAGTTTCAAAACAGCTGTTTGTACACTGTCATTATTCCCAACTTAAATATTAACTGTCCAGGAAACCAAAGGCTGAACTTACTGGTAATGGAGCTCTTCAGTTACATAACAGAGTAAGTTAACACAGTCAAACTCAACTCCTCTGCACAATACCACGCCACATGACTAAGGCATTTTGCTACAACTAGTTAAAGTGGGTCTGGAAGGAAAATGTGCTTCTTCCCTGTGACACAAGAGGCTAACTCATCTGCAACTTCTCAGAAAGTCTGCTCTGGAAACTGAATTGTTGTGAGTTTAGGAAAAATACCACGTTACCCATAAAAGGCAGAAAGATTAAATACCACAGACTCCAGTCTTCATTCTGTGTTTATAACCCAGCATCTAGTGGTTACTAGCTACCAGTTGTTCCGTTCGGACCTTTAGATCACTTTTAGCCATGTGTACACATAGAAATTTTCTTCTCCCAGCCTCCTCCTGTAACAAGTCATATAGGGTGAGGTTCTGAATCACTAAAGTTTAGTTTCCTTTTTTCAGGTGACTAATGTGAGAAGGTTGCATCCTTAAAGGAACCACTGAGAGTAGGTGTGCAGCGAGATCCCCTCTTTGCCCTGAATAACATCAAAACTAAAAGGAAAGAAAATACAGGCAGATATTACGTTCCCATTTCACTCAGATGCAGTGCAAATGATCACAGACTAGATAAGGGAATCCCAATCCTTTAATTTAAAATATTCAATACAAACTTCTTACTCAAATATACCCATCTGTAGAAAAAATACACTTCTTTGGGTCTACAGTTCAAGAATAGTCAGAAGCTTGCACAACAAACCCTGCAGACATGCACACTAGGTGACCATCTCTCAGCACTAACAAGAGACAAGAGCATAGCCAGGTAGCCATCATACACAGAAATGGGGGTGGAAGGAATGGCGACCTAACTAATCCTAACAAAAAAAAAGATAAATTTAAAGACTAAATGCACTTCTTGAAAAGAAAACCTTTGGAAACATATTTCAAAATTTTAAGAGGATCTTCATGCCTAAAGTCATCCTCCTGCTGTTTCTTCTCTGCCTTAATTACAGCAAAATAAGACACTCAGAACACTCCGGCTTTCAGTACTGATAATTCAAGTCACACGGGCAGCAGTAAAGGCAGCAGCACACAGAAAAGCTTCCAGAAGAAGCCAACTTTTGTGAAAAGATGTGCAAAATGAACATCACAGAAGTCATGCTGAAACAAGAGCAGAAATCCAAAGGTGTGCAAGGCAACAGAGATGACCCCTGTTTCCCCTCAAGGTACACATGGATTTCTGGACGAGGAGAGGAACCAGGGACAGAGGAGTTCCTCAAAAGTGGGGAAAAGGTTTCAGATGCCCCAGAAGTATTACCATGCACTTACTAGAAACCTCATCCTTCCTCAAAACTTGAGGACAGATTTTCCCCACTCCACTTAGCACAACTCTAAAAGGAAGGTTTAGATCTAAAAATTTTAAATGCCTTCAATTAGAAAACATAGATTCTTTACCAGAAGGGGGTATTTTCTGATCTCCTTTTTTTCCAGTACTACAGGGTTTAAACCAATTTAGAGCATGATCTATTTTTATGTACCTTTCGAGAACTGGACCCAAAGCTTTTCTTTAAGCCTCATTTATCCTGGGAAGGCAGATAGTTCAGCTCTCAGGCTAAGGGACCATTCCTTGCAGGGAAATTATAATATATTAAAACCTCCTATACTTCAATAGTGGTTGCTGTATTTAGGGTAAATCTATGCCATTAATATAAAAAATAGTGAATCTACATCCCATGAATTACAAAGTCCCCAATAAAAGTACAATATTGCCAGAACAGCTGCAACACTCCTTTAAGACTGACTTCCATATAGCTACTGCAAGTGAGTTTAAAACTTATTTCATCTTACTTATTACTTCATCCTTCACTACATTTTTAATGAAAATTAGAAGCGTATAACACAGGTTTAATCTGAATTACAAGCCCAGACAGAATTTTGTATAGAATTCTCTAAAATCCTGAACATACACATCTTACCAACCTGGCATAAACACATTTCAAGTAGGACTTCACAAAGCAATTATCCATGTTTATTTTTATGTTGGAAAACAATTATAATTGGTGAAAAGCATCTGGGATATATATAGAATTTTGTTGTTTCTGATCTTTTCTCTCCTTGGCCTTTTTGGGAAAGGCAGCCGTACATATTCAGCCCTCAATGGCACCACCTGCAAGCAAATTAAGAACTATACCTCAGCCTTCATTAATGTACCCCTGATTAATAAACTCCACACATTTTCAATGATTCGATATTTGGTGAAGACATCCCCATCTTTTTCCAAAGCTCAGACTCCTTTATAAATGTCTCAAGTTGGGTATCCTGAGTCACATTTCAAGCTTTAGGCCATGGTTAAGTAATAACAGGTTTCAGAGTGTTAAGACCCTGATGACATGAATGACAGAAATTAAGATCCCAGGCACTTCAGGATGCCTAAGGCCTCAGCTGGCAACAATGGATGCACACACTTAATCTGAATGCACCCTAAGTATATCTACAGACATGATTACTGAGGTCTATGCAAAATCAGGGCTTAAGAAAACAGCGTGTAGTTTCCTATTCAAGAAAGCTACATTCATTATAAAGAACAAAGATCTTTCTAAACGAAAGCCTGCATTCTGGCAATCTGCATATACTGATGAGAAAAATAGAGTGGAATACTTTACTATTAGGACACAGGTAAAATGAACAGATCACACTGAACCACAGAAATGTACTCAAAATTATAGACCTAGAATAGAAAACCTTTTAAAAATTAAATCCTTTGAGAAAAACAAAAAAATACTAGAGCTTCAGTGGGATATATTAGTAAGCACAATACAAGCTCTTTGGTAACTACATCAAGAATATGTTGAAATTCTCACGTGTACCTAATGGAAGACTTAGGAAATGAACCTCAACTCTGTTTAAAGTATTACCAAGGCAAAAACATAGTAAAAAGCTTTAACAAGCCCCTTCTATTTTTCTAAACAAATCTGCCTGTAATCCATCCTACTCAGCTTTTCAGACATGGGTAATGAAAAAGATGAATCCATATCCTACTATATTCTGCTAATGGCTCAGATAAATTTTTGATTGTTTAGGTAAGTACTATAATTTTTCCTTTTTGTAATACCCATCTAAACCAGCTTGCACAAACTGCCTCAAATTATAAGCAAGGGATAAAATGCAAGTTTCATAAATTTGAAGACTCTATAGTAGTTTAACATTTCCAACTAATCTCAGCTACAGATCAACATTTCTAAAACATCAAACATTAATATATAACCACAAAGTAAAAGTAGCTTGCTAAAAAAAGCTAATGAGACAAGTCTCTTCAGTTCTGAATCACAGTTAAAATAATTTGTTTCTAGTAGGTATAGAAGAAACTGACTCACTCCCATATATGAATTATTTGGAAAAAAAGAAAGTTAGTTCAGCTTCATTTGATAAAAAAGTTCATTGTACCGAATCTGCTGACTAAAGCAACATCCAAGCCATTTCCACTGGTAATGGGCAGCTCTGCCAACCCCTATAAAAATACTAGTTTAAAAGATGTAAATTAAGGAGGTTTTTCTGCAAAATATGAAAAAACGGTATGAAAATTATTTGGATTTCTAAGTGAAAAGAGTCAGAAAAAAATGTTAGATTTATGGATGCTGATGAAATCTTACCCCTGAGTTCTATACCTTATCAGAGTGAGAAGCTACAAGCAGCACACATTTTTTTCTACACGAAGATAAATTTATGACTTATTTACCCCTTTTTCAGTTTTTATACATAAATAAAAATTAAAATAAAAAATAAGTCACAGCCTTTAGCATACTACGTAATTCCTCAAGCCCTCACTACTGCTATTCATCAGCAACTTTGTCCAGAGGAGAAAAGTGACAATGACTTCCTCCTATGGGGCACAAGAAAAGCTTCACCCAGGACATGAGTCATTTTAACAGCACATGCCAATATATCTCACATCCTCCAGACAACTTTACTTTCCCACTGTCAAAACATGACTGTGACATTCAGTGCTAACGTTTCACAGCATAAAGTTTTACAGAGAAAGTCATTAGAACATATTGTCTCATTCTAAAACTATCAGATTAGAAGAGATGTACTGTAAAGGATCCATCATACATACAGCAGCAGGCTTTGAACCTCATGCCCCAACTACAATGTCATCAAAGCTAACATGGTGGTTTGGGCTACTTCAACAAGAATTAATCCTAACATACTTTTCAGAACAAAACCAGTTTACTCAAAACAGAGAATACAGGAAACTGGGATTCGGTGGCCATGCTCACACTATTCTGCCAGATGACTATCAAAGACTTCATAAGCAAAGGTGATCCAAGCTACAGTGACCCATCTCTGATCACAGGAAAGCCTTCAGGGAGCAGGAAAAGGCTCCAGCTGCATCCACACTGCACTGTGCACAAAGAAACCATGACTGTCAGCACCATCACCAGCCTTTCCAGAACCTCTGCAAGACACCCGGCCCCAGCGGGCCTACATCCACTCCTGGCTGCTAGCTCTAGTACAAGAGATTGTAATAGGCTTTGGCAGACAGAGGATGGAAGTAGGAAGAATTTAGGCCAGAATCTGAAATTCATCAGCTGTCTTCATTACCCAACCATACTCACTTCACACACATGCTGAATGGGCTTATCACTCACTGTACAGTTTTTGCCTGCACAGAGAAGGACATTATAGAAGCTAGCAGAGCCTGACGTCTCTTCCTGGCTTTCTATGTGTACTTCTGTAAGCAGGGGTGGTAGGGGGAAGTGCTAAAGGGAAGGATGAGAGGAACTTTAGCCCTCAAGTCAAGATACACAACATGTTATCATGTGACAGTTCTTCCTGGTGCAACCCAAAAAGGCCAAAGATCTTCATAACCAGCCCTCAAAGTCTGATAATTCTAAGGTCATCTCAGAAATACTTAAGGATAGCTTCTGCCTCCTATAGCAGCACACTCAGCTATGCACTGTGCCCTCACCCCTACCTAGTACTTTCTCTAGTACATCAGTGCCTGTGGCAGTCAGAGGACTAGGTCTACCCTGCAGATAGTTTTAAAGATGCTCTAGCGCAGGCTGGGAAGACTTCTTCTCAGGTCTACATCTACGCTTCCAAATACAACTAACTGCTTTCAGGCTGAAAGAACAGGCTACACTCTTCAGCAGAAAGGCCACCTTTAAGGTTCTCCATTCTCTCACTAGATACTTTGTGTATTTGAAAGGTTAAGGTGCCTCTTTAAGCAGAACTGGAAGAAGAAAGTACATCTGGGAGCAGACTTGCAAAGTTCACAGAGCTCTGCTCCCTCCAAGAGCAAGACGCAAACATGAAGCCCCAGTCCTAACCCAACAGTGTAAATCCCTGTACCAGCACAACAGCAACCCTTTCTGATGAACTTTACATGCATGATTTTTCCCATCTATGGCCCGTTATGCCTGACTACCTTTGAGGGCTTGGCAGCAGGTGCCCAGTTGGCCTTCTTGTGCTAATCACCTGCAATCTTCTTTCTCTTCCCCACAGCTTCAGCCCCCTTAAAAGTTCCCCCTCTCAGAAGAAATAAAAGCAAACACTCAAACATAAAAAAAACCCAAACAAACCAACCAACAAACAAACAGCCACCATCCAAAAGCAGAACACCAGCAAACTGAGAATACAGAAGATAAGTCAGCATTCAGACGGCTCATAGCACATCAGGAGAAACAGGCCACAGAAGTATAACATGCACCTGCCTAAAGGTAAAAAACCCCACATTTCAGATCAATCTAAACTACTGACACTGGCTTTGAGGTGTTCTCACAGAGAGGACTATCCAGCACGTAGCCCAGGAGCGAGACAACACTGAACGAACTACGTGGGAACATGTGCCATCCTGCCCTCTGTAGCATGCCAATAGTACAGAACAGGGTCAGAGAAAACAAAGGCTAGAGCAAGAGAGCCTATGCCGCACCAACAGCATTTTGAATACAAATAAGGCCCATTCCTGTCAGGCTCTTCTCTGAACATGCTTGCCTACTGTGCTAAGCAGCTGTTGAAAAATGGAGCAGCCAGTTGCACCAGTCCCTGCTGACTGGAAGCAGAGGGCAGTGAGCACCAGCCACAGCCAGCTAAGATAACTCCTGAAAAACAAGGTGATGTCAGAAGAGCATGAACATGATGCCAGCCAGCAAGGTGACCTGCGAGCAGCCACTCTAGTGCAGCATTATGAAAGATTCAGATTCCTCAGTATGACAAGACAAGGAGCTCCACAGGGAGGCACACCCTGTACCTGAAAGCTGAAGGACAAGCAACGCACAGATCTGAGCTGCAGCCATGCTGCTCCAGCACTTCATACTTCTCTTCTTGTCACGGGAAACAGGAACAGCACACCTTTCTCTGCAGGAAGCATCTCTTCGGAGGTCCCTCTGCAGTGCATGGACAATACCACCCCACAGCACCCAACACTGGTGTGGACCATAATCCTTTGGATAAGCCCAAAGGCCACACAGAGCCCTCTGTGCTTGATGATAACATCAGGCAGTCTTCACTAGTGGCCTACATCAGCTTCAACAAGGAAAGTACCTCCACAGACTTTCAGGCCCACACAGACTGCATTAAAGGCTTTATAGGACCCAGGACTATTCAGTTCCAGCATTTCCACACATGCCAGCTAGGTTGCTCTCCTGACAACTGGAAGGACAAGCAAAGATGGTCAAGCAATTTGGTCTCAGAGGCAGAAGTGTTGTAGCAGCCCAGTTTTGCTGATGACTTTGGGAGGAATGAGCAAGTACAACCAGAATAAACAGGGCTCCTCACTATTTCTCACTCTGGGAGCAGCAGATGTAGCAACAGTTTAAAAGGCACTAAGCACAGATTTGGGAAATTCTTTCTGAACATGCAGACATGGGTCCGCTAACTAACAGACTTGGTCCCAGTTCCCACTAAGAATACTGGGCATCTTTTCAATAGCTATTATATAAACAATACAGTGATAACCAATTGGGTGAAAACTTATTCAACAGGAATCATAAATAAAAATAACTAAAGGAAAAGGTCTTTTGACCGCCTCACTTGCAGCTCAGCTAGCTCTTCTCCAATGATAGCTGGCATAAAGGTATGTGTATTATAATTCCAGTACAGGGAAAATATATAGTTCATCTGAAAGCTCCATTCACCATGGGAAAGCTATGATTGCCAAGGTTAAAATGGCAGATTCTTACAACATCTCTAAAGCAATGGAAGCCACAAGCCGCCTCAAGGCGAAAGGCCACACCCTACACTCTTCTATGGTTAGCAAATAGGAAGATGATTTTAAGCCTGTGGCAGGACTGCAAGGAAGCAGCAGCGGGACTGAGAGGGCAGAAGCAATGAGATCCACCATTTAGGGGTCATCAGTCTCTGCAGGTGAGGCGTGAGGCTTTTACAGATGTTGAAGAAGGAGAAGGTGGTGTAAGTGTCACAGGATAAACGTGAGGCTTAATTTTTGGACTCCCCACTTCCCTTCTCCCACAGTCATCAGCTCCATAATATGAGCAACATCACTGCTGCTGTCAGAGGGCTACACCACACAACTCAGCATCCTCTCCGCACCCCACAGCCAGGAAGAAGCTCTGCCTCAACTGCCACGCCTGAACTCTATTTTGGCAATTATGAATGCAAGTCCATTAGCCATGCTGAATCACTTTAAGGGAATTTTACATGTGCGATACCTCACACCCAGTTTAAAATCCAAAATACTAAAGAAATGCTTGTTATGTAGCTCACCTTAATTTAGCCTTAATACCTATGCAGTTTATTTCCATTGTCAGTGATAACTCTCCATTTTGTCAAAAGGAAATTCCTTCCTTCTCCAGTTGATAAAGAAACACTCATCTTCAAAGTACATCCCAAATATTTAACTATGTTCTCCTGCTTCTACAGATGCATAAAAGCACAGAAAACTTGTGCACATCAATCAGGAATATCTTCTAACAGAGAATCAGGCTGTAATTAAGACTGCACATCATGACATGAGGAAGATTAGCATGTTTGGCATGATATTTTCCTTACTAGCTGGAGGCAGAAACAAGTTCCTTGTCAGTGGAAACATACTGTGAGGGCATTAGGACACAGATAAAAGGTGTCTTGTTGTTGGCATTTATTTGTTTTTAACAGCTTAAAGGAAAGAGAGGTACAGAGAGCACCAACTATAATTGTTTTTAAAAGGTATTCCTTGTTTATGGAACACAAATAAAATAATAAATAGCAGTCCAGATTAGGTCCATCCCCTTAACATCAAGGGCATCAATTATAAACTTTTATCACTATTCTGCAACACCAGATGGTAGCTCACATATATTTCAATTATTTATTGAATAGGCACTTTGTTATACTAGGGTAATCCCACACTGCAGTAAGAACTACACACTGTTTTTATTGCAAGCTATACTTTTCATCAAGTCACTAACCTTTCCGCATTCAGTGAACACAACAAACAGAATTAAAAGGAGTGATTTTATAAACAATTGGACAATCAGCCTCTCCATTACACAGAAAATGACAACGCAGGGATCAATCAGTAAAACACAACCACCAGCAGTGCTATAGAAAAAAGCGTATCATTCTCTGGCTCGCCTTAAATCCTTTCCTCAACTTCAGTGCTTGAAGTACCGTTCTAACAGTTTGTAGGTGCTCACTCATTCAAACCATCAGCTTGGAACAAGAGTGTAAAAGCAGATTGCACTTTGCAGAACACATACAAATCTCCCACCACAAAACAAATAATCATGTTCCCCAGGCTGCAGCCTTGCGGGGCAGATGTGATAAAGTGGTTAATTATTCAGTTGGCAATCGCATTACTGACGTCAATAGGAGAGTCCAGGAAGTGAATCCTCTTAAGTCTGTTAGCGTATGACAAAGAGTGGTGGTCCCCACAGAAATTAAGGAGAACCAGCTGTCCCTATATGCTAGTGCTCTGGTCTGTAATGCAGACATACATTTGCATTTACTGAAGTAAATCAGCCCCTTCCTCTCCCTTAGGAAATCCTTTGTTTTGGTCGCTGTTTTCGTTTTGGGTTTGGGTTTTTTTTCCTTAAGAGGGCTCGTTAAGAGCCTAATTGTACATGCATGAAACAGCTGATAAACGGGACAATATACTTGTGAGCAGTGATCTCTCCTCCCTCCCCTCCAATTCTCATTCCATGAAGAAGTTAAGTCACCTTCGTCACATATGATTATTCATAACTTAGTCAGCAGAATAAACCAGTCAGCCGTCAAGGCCATTTTAACATAAATTCATTTAGGCATGCAGCAGGGAAAGATCTCTCTCCCCAAACGTGTAGTCAATAGCCTTAACTAAACAACACTGGAGAGAAAACTTTTATCCCAAGCATTATTACAAGTACCCGCGTTTTCTTTTGTCAGCACGCTCCAGACTACTGGAGGTTTTTCATTATCAGGCTGCTTAATAGTAGGAAACCACTAAACAAAGCTGTTATAAAGGCTGCTTAGAATTGCTCTGTCCTTCGGGGGCATGCCCAAGACTGCATGATGAGAGGTAACTGTTGTTTCTTCAAGACATACACACACACGTGCCCCCTCTAACAGCAACAAATCCGGCCCAAGAGCAGCATTTCAAAGCCGGAGCCTGCTGCTCTCCCCCTCCTCCCCGCCGCAGGTAGGGAGCCTCCGAGGAGCGCTGGATTAGCCTGACATTTCGGATTAAGCCGAGCAGGGTTTCAGGCCAAGGACACGCCGGTGCTGTTCTTGCTGCGGCTGCCAAGCAGTTCGCCTGGGACCGAGCGGGGCAGGGAGGAGACCTGCCGGGGTCAAGGCCCGGCTGGCGGCGAGACCGTTCCCCAGGGAGGCTCTGCATCCAGGGGCGGCGTCCCCACTCCCCGCCCGCTTCGGCCGTCGACGGGAGCGGCGGCGAGCGCACTCCCAGGGCAGCCGCCGCCCCTCGCTCGGGGATCCCACACAGCCCCCCGCGATCTGGGCCCCGCCCACATCCCCGGCTCCGGCCTGGTCCCGTCTCCCCATCCCCTTCCTCACCCCACTCGAGGAAGTCGGAGATGTATCGGTCGCGGCGCAATGGCGAGTCGCGGCTGCACTCGGCGTAGACGCCGACCAAGAGGTCGAGCAGGGTCTCCACGCTCAGCACGCTGTCGTTTCGCTGCGGCCCGTCCAGCACCAGCTGCTCCAGCCGCTTCAGCCGCACCTTGGCCGACATGGTGCCGCGGCGGCGGGCGCAGGGCAGGGCACGGCCGGGCGGCGGCGGCGAAGCCGGCGGAAAACGGCGCTCAAAGGCCCGTGCACCGCGCTCAGCCGCGCCGCATGGATTCTGGGGCTATCACATCTTGCATCTGCATTCAGTTAGAATGGCAGCAGTGGGACTAACTTAAAGCACCCTTC
>JANRGW010000313.1:0-17619 GCA_024733675.1 Psilopsiagon aymara | reverse complement strand
GCTTATAAGAGCCTGAAGGTGCATCTACAGCACAGGGGAGAAGCATGAAGGCTGCTTCGTTTTCCCCTCTTTTTCTCCTGTAGCTCTTTACTGAAGCCTCCACCTCCCCAGCTCCAGGAGAAGCCTTTCCTTCCCCTCCCTTTGCACTGAGCAGCACGGAAGCATGAAAGGTACTGACAAAATAAAGTTGGATTGTACTGCATTATTGAAAAAGTGACCTCCAGTGGTCAATAAAGCCTTTGCCCACCGTTTCCAGGCAGCGGTGCCTGTTGTCAAGCTCTGCCTGGGTGCAGCAGGATGCAGCTCGGCATTCGCGGTCCCAGCGACCACGGGGGGACTCGTTAAAACCCAGGCTCTGCGTTTGGGTAACGAGGAGCTCGAAGCACTTTAACGCAGGGCTGCAACCGGGAATGCAAACGGGCTGCGGGCGGGAGCAGCCTCACAGCGCTCGGCTCCCTCGGCTCCCCCCGGCTCCCGCTTCGCCACTCCCGGCTCCAGGCAAAGGCAGTGCCTGATAAGAGGAGCGGGCAGAAGGCACAGTTCTTGGATGAGGTTTCACTGCAAACCCTCAGCCACACTGTGCAGGGAGAGGGAAAGGGGTACAAGGGACACTATCCTGCTGCTCAGCAGCACGGGGCTCAGCATCGGGACCAAGAGGAAGCTGATGGACCCTGCCCAGGTAGCACACAGGTTGCTCTCAAAGACGCTCTCTCCTCTGTGTCCCCGCTCCTTTCAGGTTTGGTTCCTATGCACACCCAGCTTCCTCCTTCCCTCCCCTATCCCAGCTGCAGAAGCAGATCTGTCCTGGCTGCTGAAGACACCACTGAAGGACTTTAAACCGAACATGGAAGGGGGCAGCCCATAGGAGCACCTCCCTTCACACCAGAGCCCAAAGCACCTCTCATGTGGGGAAAGCAGAGCTGGTTTCCTTTCACATCACACACGGAGGCGTGTGGAGGAGCACACATGGGAGATGATGATGGCCCATTTGCAGGATCAGCAGCTCGCTGGTGATGCTGGTGCTCCCTCGCCTCCAGATCCCATCCCTTCTTCTTTCCCCCTCTCCTTTCACAGCCTCAGCAAGGCGAGCAGCAGCCCCCCACTGTCCTCCCAAGCTCCAGGCCAGCGAGGGATGAGCTTCAGGTAGGGCCCAACTGCAATAAGCTGAACCTTCTCAGGATGTTAGTCAAGGACAGAGAAGAACCAGCATCCCCAAGAGAAATGGAAGGAAGGCCCTAAAGCAGATCCTGCTCCATCTCCAAGTGCCAGTGCCACCATAGTTAGGGATGCCTCCCTGCATCCCACTTTGGAGGGGAGCACAGGAGCAGCATCCCTTCCAGATCCCACAACATCTCAGGACCAACACTGCTCAGGGAAGAAGGTGCTAATGAACCATCTCATTTTCCAAGGGGATCTCAAGGGGATTGCTTTAGACAGCATGAAAGATTAAAGGTCTAAAGGACGCAAGGGGAGGTGGAGGTGAAGAATCTCCTCCCATGCATGGACAAAGATTGGCACCACAGAGCTCATAGGTATGGTCAGGACCAGGCTACGAGCTGTGGACATGATGTAGTGCACCAGGCAAGGAGATAACCAAATGGTGTCCCCCTAAATTTAGCAGCCACCATGCATCTCATCTCCCAGCCCTTCATCCCTACAGCCCACTCCCAGAGCTGTGCAAGCCTGATTTCCATCAAGGGCTGTCTTCAAAGAGACTCTTTCTACTTCAACCCATCTGCCAAGTGCCCACAGCCTTCCCCAGATCAGCTCCCCTCTTCTGCAACGTGCCAGCAGCATGGACCCGGCTCCTCTCCACCTAAAGCAACACACCCATGGCAAAGAGACAGCAGTTGCCTACATACCACCTGCAAAGCAGCCTCCCCTCACATGGAAATGCGCAAAGTATGGGTACAGCAGGATCCTAGCACATTTATTGTACCCTGTTGGTGCAACAGCCACCTCCCTTGGCCTGTGGTTCACAGCCCTCAAGAGCTCAATGTTCCCCTCTGGTAGAGGTCCTAGCAGCTCTCTCCTTCAGCTGTGCAGCATCCTCCACACAAGGGTAGGAGCATCCCACTTCGAAACAGTGATCTGTCCGAAATAGCGATCACTGTCTGAAATAGTGATCTCAGCGCTGCTCTCCAGCCCTCAGCACCCAGCATGGCCATGGCACCAAGGGCAGGACACCTTCAGAGAGAGCTGGGCTGTTGCTCTGTCCTGCAGCAGGTTGAATGTCCCGAAAGGGAAGTGAACAGAGACACTGAGAGGGCCACATCCACAGGGCTGAGCCCCTCTGCCTGCAAGAGCAGGGCACGGTCTTGTGATGGCCCTGCATGGACAGGAAGGTGGGAAGATGAAGGGACCCAAGCTTTTGAGAAGACAGTACAGCCAAGCCCCAGCCCCCTCTAGACTACAAAGCACCTCTCCTCCTTGCATGGATGGGTGGGCTCACCTCACCAAGTGGAGACTTCCTAGATACAAAGCTGGCATGGTCCTGACACCACTGCAAGGGGCAACAGCCCAGCCATTTGCCTTCCTGAGGAGTAGAAGGCATCAGGAGCTGCAAGTACCCCTCATGACACCCCAAAGAGCTTCACCTTATGGGGCAACCACAGAAAGAGTGGCTGGTTTGAGCTGTGGTGAGTTCACACTGGGACATCGCACACCATCTGATGACAGATCCTCTATTGGTGGCAAGACACATCTGGTCACACTCAGCCACACAAAACATCATCTGGAAAGATGAGAACATGCCATTCCTTAGGTGTGAGTCAAGTCTGGGTTTTGGGATGCCAAAGGCAGCCTAAAGCTTTGACTTGAAACCTAAAGCTGAGGTTTATAGCTGGGTGGAGCTGAGGGGCAAGATGGGATCCTATCGTTGCTTCTGCAGGTCTCATTTGGAACTGCACCAGCACAACCCTCCCCAGACGGGCATCACATCCAACCTCGTGTCCACTGCTCCATCCCTGGCAGATCGGGTCTATCAGGTGGGTCTGGGTCCAAGTCACAGCCTTGCAGCCCCCAGGCTGTACAAGTTTTAAATAATAATAAGTCACAGCCTCACATCTCAGATCAAGCTCCCTTTTGGGAGCTCCAAGTCCCAGCTGGGAGTGCTAAACCAGACAGGCAGGACCAGAAAACATTCCCATCCTACCTCTGCAAAGAGGAGCCTCCACTCCACACCCTTCCAGTCTGCCCCTGGGGTATCTGTCAGACAGGCGGAGCAGGGCTTTGTTGTTGAAGGCAGCCTAATCCTGCAACCTTTACATCATTGGGCCAGATCTCTTGATTCACCCAAGGTTGGGCCCTTCTTGATTCACCCAAGGTTGGGATGCTGCTGGGAAGCAGAGGGATGACAGCAAGGAGGAGAGGGGACACAACGGAGGCCACCACACGCCAAGCAGCCTAGTACAAGCTGCGATGGCTCCTCCCTTCCCTCCTGCCTTTGCAAACCCCTCTCGGCATCATCAGCCGAATAAGGCTCAACCCGAAACCAGGGTTGTACCTGCACGTGTTGGTGAGTCAGAGCTGGCCAGGCACAGACACACACCGAGCCCTCCCCCACAGCCCCTTTCAACTCCTGAATCCCTGACATGCCCTCACCAGCACTTTAAAGAGGTTTTTGCTCTCCCCTTTTCCCCTCCTCTTCTCTTTTTCTTCTCTGCTCGTTTTTGTCTCCAGTCCTCCCGGTGGGTGGGGAAAATCCCGGGTGTCAAACTTCAAAAGGAAAGCCTGAGTTCACATCGCATTCATGTCCAATGTGCTGCCTAACCACAGGCTTCTGCCTGCACCCACACCCGGGCCTGGCAGGAGCTCCAGTGGGGCCGATAACGCTGCTGCCTCCGCTCCCCACAGCCCAGCACTGTTGGGGATGTCCATTTGTCCATCCATAGCTTGGTGCACCCGTTCAGGCGGAGGGGAGAGGAGGGTTTGGACACGGAGCCCTGCTCGGGAGGGTTGTGGGGCTGAGGTTCAGCACCCATCACAAAAGCAGAGCTGCTCTGCAGAAAGAAGAGAGAACTCCTTATCTCCTCTTCCCCACTCAGCATCACATCCCTGACAGCAGCTTGGTGGCACGAGGTAGCCCTGGCATGTGCCTCATGATGGCACGGGACAGCCCAAGGATGCTTCATACCACGTATTTTGCTTTGTGCATCTGAGTTTCACCCTTGATGTGGGTGATTTCTGCCAAAGCAGAACAGAGCAGCCAGAGCGAGGAGGAGGATGTGCCCTGTGCTGTACATCCAAAACCAGGAGACACCCTGTCCTCTGCAAAGGCTTTGGTGGGGATGAACAGCTCCGCAAAGCTGAACCTGGGCAGAGCTGGGGTGATCCCTGCACACCGCAGAGCCAGCATGGGCAATAGATACACCAGCCTCGTGCTGCTCCCACCTACAGCAGCCCTGGGCCACACAAGTCACCTCCTTCACTTCTCCTGGTTTCCAGGTTAACAGAGAAGGGCAGTTTGGACCTGGTGCTTTCATAACAAACCTATTTTCTTTTCCCCCAGTCACCTGCAACAAAGAAAACCAGGCACACAGACAAGGGAAGGAGATATAGCATCTATTTGATTTTCTATTGTACTCCTGAATAGTAAGTTAAAGCCTATTCACAGCTGATTTGGTTCTGTTTTCAGTGGCTTTTGAGACCCTCAGACTTCATGGGGAGATGAGCTCTCCCATTGAAGAGCTGGCAGGAGCCAGCCTTGCAGGGTTAGGAGCCAGGATGGAGGTGAGACTCTGGGAGGTGAGTCAGAAACCCCACACAGAGAGGAAAAGGGGGATGATCAGAGCAGGAGAGCCCAAACCTGTGAGCCTGTTACCAGGAGCCCCACAGTTAGAGACTGGAAACAGCTTCACTGCCTGCCAGGAGCAGAGGGAAATATCAGAGTGGCATTTCGTTAACAGGGGATGTGCAGGAACGTGGGAGGATGTGTTGATGCTCCTCCCGGAAGGAAAGGACACAGTTTCCAGTGGGAAAGCTGTCCTGGCTCAGAAGCTGTGCCAGGATGACCAGGGAGCACGGAATGGGCGGCACTGCAGCCTGCCCTGATGCCCAGGGAGGTATCAGGGCAGCCCTGACACCAAGGTGACCTGCAGCACCTCTGGCAGCCACCACCTTGCAAGTACACACACCAGGAGTTCAGTCTCACCATCCCCAGTGTGTTTGGATGCAGTGTCCTTGGCTATGACAGCCATGGGAATAGGGCTCTTACCCTTCCTGCTCTGTTGGGCACACAGGCTCATGAGCATCCCTACAGAGCACAGGGCCAAACATCAGGATATACAGAACACCAGCCTACCAAAAGCCTTGAATAATGATTCCTGAATCCAGTGGAAGCAACACAATTGGGAACACATCCCCTGCAGATGCCCGCTCTCAGAATACCTCCTGTGGGCTCAGCTCCAGCAGCCCACAGAGCAACACGGGCACACTTTCCCACTTGGCCTGAAGCACCCAGCATTCAACCTCTCTAACCTGGTGAGAAGTCCTTTTGGACTGCACTTTCCCTCTGCCCCATCTTCAGGTAAAGCAAGAGAACCCTGCCACACAGACGTGGGAAGGATGCTCCAAACAGTATCCATTTGCAATGGAATACAATGCTGCTCCAGGACAAACCTTGAGTTTAAGGAAGGCTCAAACACCGTGGAGTTGCAGCAGGGATTGAAAGGAGGGGCATCCTTCAGAGAGGCAGCCGCATTTCCAGAGGTCTCCAGCATCACCCCAGCAAACCCTTCACCCTGTCCGGAGGGGTTTCCATGGCAGGACCCAGGCCAGGAGCTGCGGGAAGGGGGTTGCCATCCCTCCCTCCCGCCTGTGAGCCAGAGGGACGCACAGGATGAGGCGCTGGCTTGGGTTTCGGGCCTTGGGACAGCACCAGCTGCTCCTGCCCGTCCCTCTCCCCCAGAGAGGCCCAGAGATCGTGTTTCCTGGGCTCCTACATCCAGGTGAGTCCCTGCATTCGCGGTCAGCATCGCCTCTCCTGCAGCCATTCCACAGGAATGCCAGACCAGCCACTGGGCGCCAGAGCATCGCTGCGAGCTCCGGTGACATGCAGGTGCATCCCACCTCCTGAAGCCCAGGGATGGAGGAGCTGCGCTGGGCAGGGGCTCACCCCAACAGAAACCAGATCTGGGCTGCTCCAGAACCAAAAATAACCCACCAGCTGCCAGGGAAGAGAGAGCCAAGCGAGGACAGAGCACACACATGGCAGCGGGGGGGTGGGGGAGCGGGGGGGTCATCTGCATCCATCTTCAGGGGTAACAGAGAGAGCATGGGGGTTTGGTGAAATTCAATGGTAACAGCAGAGAAGCAGCCCAAAAGAGCCTCCAGGATTATCTGGGCAGCAAAGCAGCAGATGACCAAACCCCCCAGGGCACAAACTCCATCTGGGGAGCCACAAAGAGCCCCGTGCAGAAGCTCCTGCCTGGTCCCTCCTCTCCTGTCCCAAGAGGCAGCAGCAGCCAGGGCAGCTGAGACCCCAGACAACATGGAAACTGGTGATGTGGGAGCATTATCCCACCCTATTGCTCCACAAGCATTCACTCATAAACACTCTCCCAGCCTGAGCAGTGCTTGGAGCAGGCTGGAGAAGGAAAGGAAATCCAGATGTGCAAAGCAGAGGAAGGAGGCACCAGGATCTGCTCACATCTCGTGCCAGCTCCTGGCACAGCCACACCTTGTGTTTTCGAGGAGCAGCAAGAGCCCTGATCCTTGCGGGGAGGAGGAGATAGAGCTTTGCGTGCTTGGGTTAGCGGTGATGCTACCCAGGGCTGGGGAGCAAGGAGGGTGCAGAAGCCAGAGCTGCCTTTGGGCTGGATGCACTTGGGCTCCTGAAACAGCTCCCTTTGAGCAGATCCAGTCTCTATCAGAAAAACATGGTTTTCCCATTTCCATAATTACACTCCAGTCACTACCAGGACCAAGGCATAGGCTTAGGCTGAACTGGAGAGGCAGCAGGGAATGTTTCTGCATCAAACCATACTTCGTCACTTTTCCCTCATCATTCCCAAAACTTGCACTTCTTCCAACATGGTACATTCCAGGACCTGTCACCCCAGAGCAAGTCAACGCCTGCCCTAAAACCCCGAGCATGGGGCATTAATGAGCAGAAAGACCTGGCACAAGTCACTCAGCACCCCAGCTTCTTCAGCCTCCTGAAGGCACTGCCATTGCTCACCTGCAAGCACTGCTACCACAGCCCAAGGGAGGGCATCTGCAGGTCACACCCCAGCTCTATAAAACAGGGTTGAACCCTCAGCAGGTAGAGGCTGACCTCAGGGAGCAGAGCCACAGCAGCGCTGACCTCAAGTGGAAGGCAGGAGCTCTCCCAGCCAGGCTGGGGAGGGAGCTGGCAGGAGCGATGCAGCATCGCTGGGTGCCAGCGCTCACATCCACCCGCTGCCCCTGGGGGTGTGCACGGATTGGGGCTGCTCCCGCTTTTCCCGAGCCAGCTCCCTGGGCAGGAGGAGACAAGCAGGAGCTCGGTGCTGCTGGAGCCATCACCTCCCTGCTCCGGTGGTGGCGGGAGGAGAAAGCAGCAGCAAACAAGTCTTGGGCTGTCGGCTTTCCGGCACGCTCGGCAGTGCTGCCCATGCCAGCACTGCACTCCTCCACCTCCTTCCCTCCTTGCTGTGTCTGCAAGGAGAGGAGGAGTGGCTCTGCTTCCCAGCAGCTGGAGAAGGATGGAGCCAACTCCTTGCATTTCCCAGACCTGGGGCGCTGCACCAGGCAGAGGAGAGCAGCTCCTTCCTGCTGCTCCTGGTGCAACCCAGGCCAGGGAGGAGACAAACCCACTTCCCCAGGAAAGGTTCATCTGTGCACTTCCCAGCTCCATCATCACCTCCCTGCAGTGCTTTGGGCAGAGCTGCTCTGCCCACGTTTTCCTGCCCCCCTTGCTGGAGAGGGGAAGGCACCGGTCCATCTCCCACACGCAGACCCTGTTGTCTGTGCTGCATTCAGACAGCCTTCGGGCAGTTTTGGTCCAGCATCTTTGGTCGCCATCAATAAGTCTTCTGGAGGCTTTAGAGCCTGGCGCTGCTCATTCTGCTCAACCAATCTTACACGTGTGTGGGTAAAGCCTTTAACTCTGTTCTCCAAAGTGGGGCCTCAAAGCACCTACCAGGGGTTAAGACCCAGCTGACCTGATCCTCAGCATCCCGAAGCTCTGAGTGCTAACTCGGACACACAAAGGAAGCAGAAGCTCCACAGAAGCTCTGCACCGTCTAAAAGCCTTTTCTTTCATTTCACTTGCTCTCATTTTAAGCTGGCCACCAATACCTTGGGAAACACAGGCTGGAGAGACTTAGGATTTCTTTTTGAGAGCTTAACATCCATTATGCTCTTAAAAAATTTATACCCTTAAGCATCTGCACAGTGGCTGCCGAGCACCCATTAACAAAATCTCATCCATTGCTTAAGCCTGACAAGTCTCACCTTCAAGAGATACCCATAAAGACCTGGCAAGACACTCAGCTTGAGCCCTGGGCTCCTTAGAGCAGACCATAACACAAACAGCCCTGGGGAAGACATTATCCCCCCCAAGAGAGTGAGCCACCAGAGGTGAGATTTATATCCCAGAGCAACCACTGTGTGCTGGCTTCACTGCAGACCATGGCAGGACAGCTTGATGTGTCAGTTGAAATGCAATTAACTTCCATGTGCAAGGGGATAAGGGAAGAACTGAGGCTCCTATGGATGCAGTTGCTCAGCTCTTAATTCCTCTAGCAACACTAGCCTAGCAATGTTATCCAGGTTTCATGTCCACCCTTCCCAGAGCAGGAAAAGCTCCTGTCGGCCTTGGGAATGCCTGTGCATGTGGGAAAGCCACGCAGCATGCAAAACAGCCCTGCCCCAGGAGCTGTTTGCAACCAGCTTCACCCTCAGGACCCCAACCCACAGCTTCTGCTGCCTCCTCCAGCAGCTGCATTCCACTCCTTGGGGCTTCTACTCCGACATCAGAGCAGGAGAGGTCCAGGGTCAGCCCAGGTCCAAGCAAGACTGTGTCAGAAGCAGTGGTGGAGGCACACAAACCTCAGCAGCCTCAGTGCAGGGCTCCTCCAAGGCAACTGCAGCAACACAACCATCACATTGCTCTAGGCAGCTGTGAGGCTGCTGGGAGAAGGCTCCCAAATGGCAGGCAAAGGATGAAAAGCAAAAAGGAATGCACAACAGAGCTAGGCAGGACTGTAGAGGAGCCTTCCTGTGCCCTGCTTCACCAGACAGCTTCTCCAGGTCCCCATGAAGCCCATGGATCCCCCCTCAGATGCTCTATCAGGGCTCACACAGCCTCACAGGCAGGTCCCTGCTGGGTCAGGCACAGCACATGCACATACAGGAGCTGTTTGCAAGTCAGCATCACAGCACCGAGGAGAGCAGGAAGTAACTACTGGACCAAGGTCAGGCAGCGTGGCTGCGGACTGAGCTGTGCAGTCCAGGACACAGCACCTCACCTACCCCTGAGCAGCCCCCCAGAGCAGCCAGGCACAGGAGGATGTGTTAGACCGAGCCCCCCCTCTCATCCCTACACCCAGGCGAGACAAATGTGTTCCCTCCTACACCCTCGTCTCCATTCACACCTCGCTATAAAGGATGCGCTGGTCGCTCTGTGCTCCCACACACTGCTGTGGGGTGGCCACAGCTGGGGAAGGACCCCCCAGGCAGCTTATTTCAGCATCCAGGAGGCAGCAGGCAGCTACACCCACAGCATGCACACAGCATGGGCTCTCTGCCCCCCAGTTCCTCCCTGGGTGCACACAGGCAGCCTCTCCCACTCCAGTGCTTCCTTCTGCATGGAAAAGGACCAAGTGCAGGCTCCACTGCAGCCCACAAAGGTCTTTCTGCTGCCTTTGATGCACCCGAGTCACAGCTGCATGGCTTGTGGTTCAGCAGCCAACCACACAAATCCCTTCACACAGGGCAGCCGGGTCCTGGCACTTGCAGGTCCCTCCAAAGCCATAAGCTCTGACGGGCTTCAGCCCTTCCACTGTGCCACCATGCACCAGGTGCTTTCTGCACCCCAGGGAAGGGTTCTTCTGCTCTTGGTATGAATTTCACCCTTACAAATCCCAATTCAAGCAAGACCAGCAGCTCTGCCCACTGCCAGTCGTGCAGGCCAGGCGCCAGGCTGGAAAGAGCATGGACACAAGCCTGAATAGGCAGCGTGGACCTGCTGGAGCCCATTTCCAGGCAGGAGCAGACATGCCTGATACTCACTCCATCACCTGCGCCCAGGAGGGAGCAAGGCTCAAGTGCAGCCCCTCTACAGGCAAGCCCCCAACCCCTGGGCTGTGAGGAGGCTGAGCTGTGCCCAACAGCGCAGGAGAGAAAGGCTTGCGCAAGAGCATGGGGCTCAGGACTGCCACCCTCCCCTTGTCTTCACACCAAGGGCACCCCTCAGGTGAGCTGCTGCGTGTGACCCAAAGAATCCCCAGCTCCAGCCAGCTCAGCTGCCGGCTCCCTCCAGCATCACAGCCCTCCCCACCAGTTGCATTTTGTGGTTATTCCTGCTTTTCCAGTCGGCGAGGTTCCCAAGCTGCGATCCAGCAGCCCCTCTCAGGCGTATTTTCCTGCCACAGGGATTTTATCCCCCTCCACCATGGCTAAGAGGGACATGGAGACAAGGACCACCAGGACAAGGCAGCAGAGACAAAGCAATTCAAGGCAAGCAGGGAACAGCCCCTGCCTGACTGGCTCTGCTGGAATGGATGTTTCACGGACACCCCCAGCACAGGGTCCTGATGCAGCTGCAGCTCCCACCGTGCACTCAAGCCAGCCCCCATCCAGCCCCACCGGAGCTGCTGGGGGCTGGATGCTCGGCTGTCATCTCCCTCCAGGTCTGCACAAGCTGTCTAGAGGTAGCTGACGGCAAGAGGCCAGGCAAGCACGGTGCTTTGATGTGGGTATCTGCTGGGCACACGCCAGGGCCAGGCCAGGGTACTTGGCTGGAGGCACTGGGTGCCAGACTGAATTATGCCGGGAGGGGAAGAAATCTGCAGGTCACGGCTGTGCCAGCGCGACAGGAGATATCTGCCTCCACACTCTGCTCCAGAGCCCTTTATCTGTCTCCCCTGCAAGGAAACAGCCACGCTGTGCATTTCCCATGGCACAGAAAGCGCCGGCTGCTTCAGCACCCACCTCAGGCTCCCAGCCCCAGGGCGCCGGGAGGAGGATGCTGCGGAGGGGAAGCAGGAGCAGAGGTGGTCCAGCACGGCGCAAGCAGCCCGGCGGCAGGCAGGCCCCGCACCGGGCCGGCTGCCGGTGCCCAGGCACCGAAGGAGTTACGGAGCGCAGGAGATGTCGTTAATAACGAAGGCCACGCGAGTGATTTTTATCTTTAAAAAGCCCACAACCCAGGTTGCGCGGCTCTGCAGAGGAGCTCGCTCGGGCACAGCCGCTGCTCCTTTAAGGTATTTAACAACAAAGTGGGTGAACACGCTGGCTCCTCCCCGAGACAGCACATTCCCTCCGGGTCCCCCCGCCCCAGCCACGAGAGGCAGCGGGGACCCCCCACGCCAGCGCCCGGACTACGAGTCCCGGCACCCCGCGGGGGTTTGCTCCCTGCCGGGGGTTGTAGTTCTCCTCCCGCTGTCCGTCCATCCATCCACAGGGCATCCTAATGCCACGCTCCCCCCCGGCTGGAAGGGGAAGTTGGGAAAGGCTGCAGTATCCATCGCAGTCAGGCAGCGATTAACCATTTCAGAGCCCTCATCAGCTGGCAGCACTGATTGCACACATCGGGGGCCACTTTTAGCAAGGAAGGGGACCCCCAAAAAGCTGGGACCAGGCAGGGCCCGGGCACCATCCTAGCATTCATTCCCCACCTGAGCCACAGCTCCAACTTTAATACAGTTTTTGCCCCACCTCAAAGCCTTGGCAAGCACAGGGAACTGGGAGGATCTACTGATTTCGTTGCTCCCAGTGCCAAGCATCAGTGCTTGGCACTGCCAGCCCTGGGAAGGTCCCGCCGGAGATGGGCAATTCCAGGAGTCTCCCAAGGGCCCCCCCCACCAGCCAGAAGCTGCCTGTGCAGTGGGACAGGCCCTGCCCTCCACAGGTCAGCATCCAGAAACCAGAGGGCAGAGCGGATGGGAGGGGACGCAGAGGCAGACACGCAGGATTAACCCTAGATAACAAGCGCTGCTCTCCGTACCCTCCCATCACCACGTAACAGCTCGGTGCTTCGGTGCTGGAAAGCTCACTGGTCTCATAGCTGGTAGGGAGCATGGCTGCAAATCCCACTCAGACCCCAACAAGTCCCATCCTGCTCCACCCAGAATGGATGGGAAAGGGATGTGGAGGCGACATCCCTCATTCACACTGGTGCTGGAGACAGACTTTCCAGTTAGCTCCAGCACAGCCGTGTTTACAGATGTAACAGTGTCAGACCAAGCCAGGGATCAGTCCTTGCCTGTGCAGAACTAGACTTCGTTTGACCCAGCACTGACACAGAGCTCCTATCAGGTATCGGGGATCACGGACACAAGTACCCCAATTTTCCAGCCCTTTGGCACAGCTCCCAGACATTAGCCAGGGAAGCACTGAACCGCTGAGCCCAGCCTGGAGCCCTGCAGCCAGGCTGAGCTTCAGTCAGCCCTGCAAGTCACCACTGAGCAGGGCAGAGGCTGTGGGTGCTTTGACCACTGCAGGGGATGCAGCTCACTCAAGGCTCCTGTGCAAGCCACTAGGCAGCCACCAAGGGGGCTATGCCTGCCCTGGCCCGGAAGCAAGAGGCAATCCCTGGATCCCTCATGCCCCCAGGAGGGCAAGCACCGTGTCTATTATGGAGCTTGAGGAGCTCCCTGCGTGGCAGGGTCCAGGAAGAATCCAGTCCAAGATGTGAAACTCTAGCTCACTGGGGGGAGCAGACACCAACTTCATCTCCTCTTTCCAAAGAGCAGCCCCTAAGCTTGTCACACACAGTTCATCTTGCAGCTTTAGCATTTGCAGGAAACCTGTGTCCTCCAAATGCTAGAAACAAGGCAACGAGGCACCAGCACATTAGGATGGACTTGCTAGAGAAGCCCCTGTTCCAGAAATTTTGTCACGCTGCTGCTGCAGAGCATCACACCAATGGCTCTGGATGCCAGGTGAGCCAAGCAAATCACACCAAGACCTACTGGGATGCTGCAGGCTTCCCACAGCTCTGCTCACACCACCCATCAGCAGCTTGGTCCTGGCCAGCTCTAGCAAGGATCAGATCTGCTGCTGAAAACTGAGCTCTGGGCACAGCAAAAGCTTGTATGGGCTGAGAACCACGCGTGCAGGCAGAAGCTGCCTCTTCCTTTAGGTCACATCACCCGCTGGTCAACACAGCCAGTGCTTGCCCACTCATGGCAGGATAAGCAGAGCCCACTGCAGAGAGGCTCAGCAATAAGACCCTGGTAGCAATCACCTCCTCAGTTCCACCCTCCCAGGCTTAGCCAAAGCAAGGGTCATGCAGCTCCCCTCCAAGGGGACTGCCCAATGCTTTGGTAGGAGCACAGAAAGCACCAGGAGTTTGTGAGCACCACTTTGGGCACTGGGATGGGAAAGGCTGTGCTTGGCCATGCAGCAGCAGGGAAGTGGCATCCTTACCTTGCACAGCAGCACCCAGGGTACAAGAAACGTAGGAAAAAAGCCAATGAGGTTAGGTAGGAACAGACCAGACCAAAGTACCGAGCACTCCATCCATGTCCCCCGCTCCAGTGGTGCTAGAAGGCACCATAGAGCTCCCCAGCTCAAAGCACAGAAGACCAATGGTTAAATTGATATTTTTTATATGGTTTCATCCCTATTTTCTCCAGGATTTTGTACAAAGTATTGGACTGTGGTACCAGAGCTGTGAGCTGGAGCTAACAGCTACAACAGTCGGGTGACAACCTCACTCACAGCCTGTTCAATAAACACAGATGGATACGCTACTCCAAGCACTGCTGGCTTCTGGAAGCAACATACTCTGTGTCCCCCACATGCTGCAGCAGACCCTGTGGGTCTATGCTACAGGTTCCCCCAAGCTGGGGAGCAGCTTAGGGGGCCAGACAACGTTGTGCCTGCCCAGCACAGAAGATGGGTGGCAGAAGTTAGCTCTGCTCCCAGAGCTCAGCCTGCAAACCTTGTTCTGGCTTGTTTTCCCACTAGCTTTGGGTGCCTGACTTGTAATAAGTAAGCCTGAAAAGCAGGCTCCTTTCAGACATGCCAGGCACCCGCAGCTCCAGCTCCTAGACGCGTCTCCAGGGAGTCAAGTTCCAGGTGCACCAAAACCCCCTCATGTTTCAGCCAGTACCCAAATGCCTCCGCTTCCTTGTCTGAGAAAAGCTGGGCAATGCCCAGGCCTCCGAGGCTCAAGGGGAAATTGCTCTATAGCAGCCAGTCTAATTGCACTGAAATTACGAGATCAAGCCGTAAATTCACGTCTGTGTTTGTTGCTCTGGGTGGCAAAGCTGCACCAGCAAGTGCCTGCTCCCCGCTCGCTGGAAATTCACCTTCCATTGGCAAGGGAAGGAGGGGGTTAATGAAGGAGAGCATTGCCAGTTGGAAGTGCTACCTAAAAAGGGTTTCTCCTACTAGCTGAAGCAAAATGGTTTCTCTTGCCAGCTTGTTTACTCTGCAGCTGAGAGCAGCGCACCGCCAGGTTCTGCTGCTGGAGCCTGCTGCAGGATGGACAGCTGTGAAACCAGCGCTGGCACCAGCACATCAGCGGGGCCGTGGACCCACCGTGGTGCAGCTGCACCATCCCCAGCCCAGGGCCAGCCCCATGGCACCCACACCACAGCCCGGTCCCCAGGGGGCAAATGCACCACTACCACCCTCCAAGACAGCAAATCCTGGCCCTGTCCTCTTTTCCTTTGGGGAAATAATGGTACTCACCATTTAATAACCAGTGCAAAGCTGCAATTACATTTGACCAAGATAGGTTTAGAACAACAGTTCCCTACAGCAGCAGGGTCTTTTCCTATGGGAAGGGCACAGAAACCCCAGTGGAGACCAGGGATGCTGGACAGGACACAGACTTTCCTGGGAAAGGCAAGTACCAAACTCCTCCTGCCCCAGCTTGCTGTTGCAGAGCCAGAAAATGAACAGGACATTATCCTCTTTTACAAAAGCAGAGCTTACAGCCACGTGCCAAGGCAGGTACCAGCCAGATTCATGTCTCTGGGAGATTTTGGAGTCCACAGGCCAAACTGAAGCAGTGCAGCTTTCAATGCCCATCCTGGCTCCAGGATTAAAGCCACCGTGTCTGCAAACAGAACACGCTCACCTGCCAGGAGAGCAGCTGGGGAGGAGAGCAGCCGCAATGCTGCCGGCAGCCAGCGCCAGGATCAGGCCCCTGCTTTATAGTCTTTATATTAATTACCCAGAGTCTAAATAAGATTAAAGTTTTAATTCCAGCTTCATCTCCTAGAGGCTCCTGCTGTGCTCTTGGGTTTTCCTGGTGGCACAAAGCTTCTCAGGCAGCTACAGCAGAGGGCACTTCTCTGACAGGCGGCATCTCCTGCATCAGGGTTGTCCCACCATGCCCAAAGAGCCCTGAGGATGTATCGCCCTCTGCACCTCCATAAACCCACCACTGCTGCAAGCTGGGCCCTGTAAAGTCCACCTGAACCTTCACTTAAAGTCACAACCTGAGGATAACAGAGTCACGCCATGATTTAAGAGCAGAGGGCTGGTGCGGGGCAGTGTCCCCAGGTTGCACTGTGAGCCCAAGCTGAGGCAGGGTGGTGAGAAGGAGCCGGAGGATCTCTGCCAGGACAATGCTTTGTGACTGGCATCATCCACACTGCCCAAGCCACCTCAGAGCAGGCAACTGATGGGCAATTCAGGCTTTTAGCCTGGCCCACCTAAGCTGGAGTTTTACATCTGGAAATGGGCAGGGAGCAGCCAACACCAGCTGAGCAAGAGAGGCAATCGCTGCCTGCGCTGGCTGAGTGGAAGATGTGGCACAGGCTGGCAGCAGCAACACTCCCTGCCCTGGTTCCCCACCAGCCAGGAGGCCACAGAGAACACTGCAGAGTCACAGCTGGGGCTCAGACCTCAAGCACCAACATCAACACCCTCCAAGGGCACAGCCTTTGATCTCTCTGAGCAGGAACAAGACCTGTCTCCAGTTGCCAAAGCACCCAAAACTCAGCACCAGCCCATGCGATGTGCTCCAAACCCCTGCTGCACAACATACTGTCTGCACAGATCAGCTCTGGGTATCACCTCCCTGCGCTCCAGCTGCAGCACACCCACAGCCTTGGAAACGCCAACCTGCAGCCAGTAAGGATTGCAAGGGAGAGAGACTGGTGGAGATGAAGGACACTGCTCAATCCCCCATCTCCAATGCTGCCTGTACCCATCACCTTGAGCTACAGCCACCCTCTGGACAGGGTTGTGATGACTTTCCACATTACAATCAAAACAGGTCAAGAGCATCCTACAAGAGCTTGGGAATGCACAGTGTCATTCACCCTGGTTTGCATGCTGAGGGCAGAGTATGAGAAGACTGTTCCATAAGCCAGGTTTCACAAGCAAGCAGGACTACTACTCAGGGGCCAGCAAGCTGCCCAGCCCAGCTGCTTTCTGCACCTTTCCACAGGGACAGAATCCTCTCTGGTGCTGCTCCCACTGCTCTGGGTGAGGATATGGGTTTGCTGCACCAGCAAAGTCCAGCCAGGCCGGAAAGCAAGCAAAGCCCTACCCCTCCAAGCATGCCTCCTCAGAGTCCAGGTGTTGCACAATGCCCCCCAAAACCCGTAGGCCCACTGACCACCGTGGTTTAGAAATTAGGCTGTCAATGTAAGCAAGGGCTTCAGAGGCTTTCTTTGCAGAGGGGTCCCTACAACCTGCAGACACGAGTCTTCCTGTAGTCAGCACTGAGGTACACACAGCAGCATGCCCCCAAAGCAGGCACGCAGCATGAGGAGCCTTTATAATCAGTGGAAAAGCCCCTTCCACTCTGCTCAGATCTCCACAGACGTCATTTCAGAAACAGCTCTGCAGCTCCCATTGCCCCAACCTGGGGTCTCTCTCCTGCACTTCCCAGCTCACAGCCCCTTCTCCCACTGAGACACTGCGCCAGCTCTTACCTTCTGGCCAGGAGCTGCTCCTCTGCAGTGACACCAAACCCTTCCCATCACACGCACCTTGTGAGGGGGCACATTGAAGGCACCTGTGTGCAACAAGCTGAGGTGTGAGCCTCTAATTACAACAACCTATGCACCATCCTGCTCCTACTTCGGGGGAAAACCCAGGTGTGACCGGGGCACTTTCTGAGCAGTGATTGATGTACAGCCCTGCTCCCGCATCGAGGGAAGGGATCTGCCTCCTCTCCACCAAGCGTGAGGTGGAGGTGAGAGCTTGCAAGGCAGGAGGTGCCCTCGATGCTCTGTGTCAGGGCGCGGAGGGAGCCATCGGTGCCTGTAACAAGGGCAGCACCGGCACTGAGGCTTGAGGCAAGCGGCTGCGTCCGGACGAGAGCTGTTTCGTCCCGGCGAGAGGGCTACAGGGTGCTGGTGGCCCCGGTACGGCTGCGGGCGCTGGGTGCAGGCCCTGCGGGTACCACAGAGACCGGAGCGGGGCCGCCCTCTCCCTCACGGCTGCTTGGGGCCGCCCCCCGGGCCGGGAGCCGCCCCCCGCTCACCTGTGCGAGGGGAGCAG
>JANRGW010000311.1:0-40860 GCA_024733675.1 Psilopsiagon aymara | reverse complement strand
GAAGTTTAGATTGGATATGAGGAAGAAATTCTTTACTGTAAGGGTGGTGAGGCACTGGAATGGGTTGCCCAGTGAAGTTGTGAATGCTCCATTCCTGGCAATGTTCAAGGCTGGGTTGGACACAGGGTTTGGTTTGAGGTGTCCCTGCTCATGGCAGGGGGGTGAGACTAGATGATCTTAAAGTCCATTCCAACCCTAACTATTCTATGATTCTGTGATTCTATGACATAACAAATAATACTTATGACAGCATGCAGGCTGATAAAAGTGGACAAAGAAAGAAAGAAAAAAGTGATTTGGTGCAAAGGCCATTTCAGACATTTCTGTATGTTTGCTACTGTCACATACACTTACCTTATCAAATTGAAAGATTCATATAGGTCTTGTGGGGCTTTCAACGAAACTCTCTGCATTTTTTATTCTGTTAAATTCATTGTGGAGTTTGCAAGCAATTGGTTAAATAGGACATAGTTTAGAAAGATCACCTATCTTTTGTTTTGTTTTACTCTTACATGGAAGCAAAAGAACGTAGAGAGGTCAACTCCCTCCCAGATACACAGCATGCAGGTGGCCTGTAGGTCCATCGAGTCACACTGTTTTAACATATGGTTTGTGTCCAACATTTTCTCTATATCCTATTTTTTTTTCAGCTTCCCCTGTTGTAATTGCTTTTATTGCTGACTCTGGCATCTGTTCTGTCTATTTTCTGTAATCTCCAAAGAAATGCCACATGCATTCCTTGCAAGCTTGGCCCAGTCTTTACTTAAAACATGCTTCTGAGTTCTTGCACACTTGGCACAACCTCAGAGACGGTTTACCATCCACCCTCTTATTTACTTCCAAATTTTGTGTACTTCACTCAAATCAACTCATAGTTACCTTTACCCAGAGAAAACAGACATTACTTCTGCGGTTTCTCCTATAAACAAGATCACAGAGCTGAGGAGCCGCATTTGCCAAAAGGAAAAAAAAACAGCTGCACGAAAATATTATTGTAATGGATGAATAGGGCAGAAAGGGAAAAGCTAACTGACCGTATTTATTTTCCACAGTAGTAAAGTTCATCACTGAAAAATATTATTGTAAATAGATGTCCATTACATTAAAAAAAAAAATCAGGAAAAAAAGCAGCCTATTACTAAATAATTACAAAAAGGTGTTCAAACATTTCAGTTTGAAGGAGTTATAGCCAAGATTAACCATTAGTGCATATTCTGCTCCCTGGCTCCTCCTCAGGCGCAGAGCACATCTCTGACATGTTACTAACATAGTGCCAAGCATAGTAACATTCTGATTCTGAGCCTTGAAAGTATTCTGTTGGTGTAATTCCACATTTTTTCTGAAGTACATTTGAAGAATATAATGAAGAAAAATGATCACTGTGAGGTATTTTAAGGTTCTGACATTTGGTTTTATTTCATCCTGGGGTGAGAAAAAAACAGATCTCTTCAAATAAGTCTCGTTTTGAAATGAATGCGCAATAGAAATACTTCATCAATAATAATTTTGTAAGCATATTTCAATAGCTGCTTATAAATCTTAAATACTAAATAAAGCAAACCCTGTGTCCAAAAGATAAACCACAGCTAAAAAAGTATACCATAAACAAAATAAGTTTGTTTCTCATTATGAGACATACTTTGGTTTTCCCACTACTGAAAATTGGACAAAATATTATAATCATTTACCTTGATCTGACAGCACATTGTTCTGGAAAGGCTGGAAAGATGTCTGCCAGACAGTTCTTATTTATCCAGACTTTCAGAAAAAAAAATATATTTGAATGTTCTTCAAAAAAATTTGAATGTTCTTCATGTTTCTGGAATCTAAAATCCTGCCTTTTGGGAGCTAACTTTTTTAATAAATCTTGATAAAACCTAAAACCACTCACATCTCAAATAGCTTACAGGCTTCATTCTTTGCCTTATAAGTAAATTGAAGATTCACTAAATATATTACATAAACAGGCGGCTAAACAAGCACCACTCCTATTTCTGTATTTCTAGATGCTCTGATTATTGGGTCATAGAACAAATTACTGTTTTCTTCTTCTATATAATTTTATTTCATTTGATTCATGTATTCTTTGCTCTCTGCATTCAGTAGGACATTCTTCTCACCTAATTTGTTTGTCTAAAAATTGATTATGATGTTCAGCCTTATGGCATACATACTCTTTTTCTAGTCTGTCAGCTGTGAGAGGAGTACCCAGAGAGTGGTTCATTGGTGTAGTGTGTACAAAAATAAAAACCAGTCAGCTACACATGTAAACATCATACAACTGCTACTTCACTGGAAATTAATTCTGTCTTTAACCCTTATTTTGAATGCACTGACTTATCTATCTTCCAGGATAACTTCCACTTAGTCAGGCTTGCAAAACAGTAATCATTACATCAGACTGTATCATTCTAAATTCTGAGTGACTTTGCTGGTTGGATCTACTTTGGACTGTAGAAAAAAAAATGAAAAATACAGTTGTAGACTTAAAAAAAAAAAAAAAAGTAATTGAAAATTAATGAAAATCCATTTGGTTTCACTTGGTTAAAATTGTACAAATGGTGTATGAAATTTTTGGTGTCAAATTTTACTGTCATCTAACATTTTTCAATCTTGGTTAAACTAATTAAATTAGGAAAAAAATCGTGATTAGCAGGAAATGTTACCAGTTATGCAGATGTTTTGATTTATTTATTTTTATAGTAATTTGGATTATCATATGCAGGTTCGTAGTCACTATGAACCTGCATATGATAATCCGAATTAACTGGCATAAGCCAATTAACTAGAACCTGATGCCGCATGAATGAGATTCCACTTGGGAGCATTATCTAACTGTGTTTGTTAATCATTTTTGTATGTCATGATTTTTCAGCATAGTATTGAGTGCTTTGGCAAGCAAAAAAATGAAGAGGGAAAAAGCATATGACAGAACTTCTCTCTAGTGGATTCTCTTTCTAGCAGAGTATCTGTACACTGATCCAGAGAAATATGATCATCTCCCTTTAGAAACCATTTTGGCAAGTTCAGTTTGCTTATGGCCTTGACAGAACACATTTTTCAGGAAGATGACAGTGGGGGAAGGTGTAGAAAGCCCTGCAAGTTTGTCAGCATGGAAATAGAAGTTGGTAATCTCCTTTATCCACAGGCTTCTACTCCGTCTGGGCTAGTGAAAGTGGAATTTAATTTTCAAATCCTGTGAGAACAGACCCTTAGCCTTTTTTTTTTTTTTTTTTTTTTTTTACCGAAGACAAGAAGTTTATCTTATTTATATACATTAGTATCAGGTGAACCAATATCTGGAATTTTCTTTTGTAAATAGGATACCTTGATACTATTTTGTGGATGTCTAAGTACTGGCGCTCACATGCTTAACCTGTTCTCTTGTGAGGAATGTTGTTTACTTTTGGAGGGGGCATTTTGGTGCTATGGTGGGTTGACAGTAATTGTTCAGACAGAAAGATTATCTGTTTTCTTACAGGCTGCCGTATAGAGTACCATCAAATGCTAAGGTGCTGTTCTGTTCAGCTGTGCTGGGGAGGAGAAATCAATGAACACTGAGGAATTTAAATTCTCTCTTGCCTCAGACCATATGTATGCATAATACAGTGAGGGGATCTGCAGTGATCTTGAGGCCTATCCCATCTGCCAGATGAGATAGACAAAGATGAAGTGGATGTTATAAGTGTACCAGTGTACCTCCTTTCTGTATGAGCCAGTGGCAGCTAAGCAGCTCTTTAACCTATTTTATGACAAGAGACAGCAGCCTTGCAAGCACGAGTAGTTTCTCCTTTAAAAAATCTCATTCCTTACAGATAATTTACTATATATTTTTCTCCATATGAAAGGGTGAATGGATATAGTTGTGTATTTGCTTTTGAATCAGGGGCTTTAGCTACCTTCCTGCTTGCACCCTGAGAAACAGTAGAAATTACTTGTGCATGTTATGCATAACAGTTGTTACTAGCACTTAAATGTTAATGTACTAACAGCTAAATGGCTGCAAAAGAAATGATATGACAAAACCTTTTTCTTTGACACAGGTGCACCATGAAGACACAACTTCAAAAATGTTAGAAATTTAGAACAAGCAGAAATGAAAACGTCCACCTTCACTCCAAAAGCTCCTCAGTAACCCCAGTTTGAACAGACAAAACCATGGGACCCCAGCTGTTGGCTATGGTCAACCAGGCAGCATAGATTGGCCATGCATACGTCTTTCCCTACAGGCCCTAAACTGCTGGGTGAAGCATGAGGATAGGGTGGGGGAGGAGACAGAGTGAGCCTACAGAGCTAATTAGAAATTCTCATCCATACATAGCAGTCTCCAGGATGGCACAGGATTTTTAAAGAGACACAGTATGGCATGTGAGTGGAAGTGGGTGATCTTTGGTGCTCCGCTGCACCAGATGTCTCATAGACATGCAAGTCTAGCTACAGAGAAATGGACTCACTGGTTCGAGCCTGATCTGCACCGTGGTTTTCCACGTACCTCAGGCTCCGTGCAGCTTGCTGGGGTAATCCAGTTACACCCATGTTTTTCACAAGCTGAGAGAATTTTTCAGTATTTACAATCAGCAGTTGCTGAACATTTGGACATTCCCCAAGCACAGGCTTGGACATATCCCACCTCACTTGTATGACACAAGTGGCACCTTTGGCTTCCCTCTGCATTGCTGGGGAAAGGCAGAGATTAGGGCCCTCAGCCAAAACTCCACCTGGAAGACCATCTCCTTTTGCTGCTGAAGGGAGGATGAGAAGGGTCCTCACACATGCATTGTATTAAGTCTCTGGAGGTTCATGAAGTGAATCTGCATGCACATTCAATAGCTCTCTTTACGCTGTCTCTTCACTCCAGCCTCATTCACTGCCTCCTTTCTCTGTGGATCTCAGCGCTTCCACAATGTCTTTCTCTAAATTACTGGCTCCACTCACCCGCAGGACCCACCACTCCTTTCCTCTTTTCACAGCTGCTGCTGAAATAGCTACCACAGGAAGATAGCCATCAGCCATGCTTCCTATCACAACCAAGTAGTAAAAGACACAGCTGTGAAAGGAATACAACTTCAGAACCCCAAATAGAAATTTCTAGACATTAAATACCTCAAATGTGATTCTAGCAAAGTTTGGATTGAAATGTTTACCTGATGTACAGTAAAGTCTCCAAACTGGGGATTGTTTAAAATACTTTTATTTTATGACACTCATCAGCTGTTTGACAAATATAGGAATATTTTATATGACTTTTCCATTTACAGAATAGGAAATAGTTGCAAGTTACATCTGTGAAGCTAAGGCAACAAAACCTATTAGACCCATAGTCTCAAACTAGGCATTAAAACAGTCTTTGTTACAGCAGTGTAAATGAAGCATGAGAGCAAGAATACGATTGTGGAGAACATCATAGAATCATGGAATGGTTTGGGTGAAAGGTACCATAAAGATCGTCCAGTTCCAGCCTCTCTGCTATGGACAGTGACATCCTTCCACTACACTACGTTGCTCAAAGCTCCATCCAACCTGGCCTTGAACACAGTAATAGGGCAGCCACAGCTTCTGTAGGTGACCTATTCAATCCCTCACCACCCTTACAGGAAAGAACTTTTTCCTAATATCTAACCTAAACCCTATACTGTCCTATACCTACATGCCCTTGTAAAAAATCCCTCTCCAGCTTTCTTGTAGGCCCTTTAGGTACTGGAAAGCTGCTCTAAGGTCTCCCCAGAACCTTTTTTTTCCAGGCAGAACAAGCACAACTCTCAGCCTGTCTTCATAGCAGAGGTGCTCCAGCCCTTGAGTCATGATTGTGTCCCTCCTCTGAGCTCAGCCCAGCAGCTTTGTGTCCTTTTTATGTTGAGGGGCCGAGAGCTGAACATAGTACTGCAGGTGAGGTCTCAAGAGAGCAGAGTAGAGGAGGAGAATCACCACCCTCAACCTGCTGGTCACACTTGTTCTGATACGTGTTTGTGGTTATAATTCTTTTTCTGGGCTTTGAGCACACGCTGAAGCCAGCTCATGTTGAGGTTCTCATCAAACAATATCACCAAGCCCTTCTCCTCAGGGCTACTCTCAATCCAGTGTCTGGCCAGTCTATATTTGCATTTGGGTTGCCCTGACCCACATGCAGGACCTTGCACTTGGCCTTGTTGAACTTCATGAGGTTTTTACAGGTCCATGTCGCAAGCCTGTTTAAGTCCCTCTGTATCCCATTCCTTCCCTCCAGCATGTCAACTGCACCACACAGTTTAGTATCATTGACAAACTTGCTGAGGGTGCACTCAATCTTTGTACATGTTGCTGACAAAGATGTTGAACAGGATTAGTCCCAACACTGACCATTCATCACTGGTCTCTACTTGGACATGAAGCCATTAAATGCAACTGTTTTTGTGACCATCCACCAATTCCTTATCCAAGTGGTCCATTATCAGACCCATGCCTCTCCAGTTTTGAGACAAGGATGTTGTGTGGGACAGTGTCAAATGATTTGCACAAATACAGGTGGATGACTTGCTGTTGTCTTACCCACACACGCTGTAACCCTGCTGTAGAAGGCCATGAAATTGGACAGGCATGATTTGTCTTTAGTGAAGCCATATTGGCTGTCACCAACCACCTTGTTGTTTTCCATGTGCCTTAGTGTAGTTTCCAGGAGAACCTGCTCCATTATCTTGCTGGGGACCAAGGTGAGACTGTCCAGCCTGTAATTCCCTAGCTGTTCTTTTTTCACTTCTTAAAGATGGGGGTTATGTTTCCCCTTTTCCAGCCTATGAGGACTTCAGTGGTCTGCAATGACTTATCTAATATGATGTATAACACCTTAGCCATTTCATCTGTCAGTTTGCTCAGGATGGATCTTACTAGGTCCCTTAGACTTCTGAACCTTTTAAGGTTCCTTAAATGGTCTCGAGCCTGACCTTTTCCTGCCATTTCTCATTCATTCTCCCAGTCCCTGCCTTTACCTTCTGCTACTTGGGCAGTATGGCTGGAGCAGTTGCTTGTGAAGACTGAGGCAAAAATGTCATTGAGTACCTCGGCCTTCTACATATCACAGGTAACCCCAGGCCCCTAGTTTTCATTTTATTACTAATATACCTATAGAAGCTTTTCTTATTGATCAGATATAACTGTGCCAAAGCTTTAGCTTTCCTAACCTGATCCTGATCTGTCAGACAGTTTCTTTGTATTCCTCCCAAGTTACTCATCTTTGCTTCTACCCTCTCTGTAGGGTTCCTTTTGTTTTCCATAGGGTTCCTTTTGTTTTCCATAACTATGCTACAGATCTGCTTCAGGAGAAATTGGATTTGCATGCCCATTCTTATCAAGGACTGAAAGCCTAATCAGAGAAGTTTTTCTCTGTCAGGTACACCTGCCCTGACAAAAGCCCTGGCAAAGTCTTGACAAAAGCCCACAAAAACTTCCTGTGGCAGACTAAAGCCCAGGAAAACTCTCTGCATGCACAGTTCTTTTCTGACCTGCAGGTGTCAGTGAGCAGGTATGGGGATGAGGAAGTTGGAGTCCTGAGCACATGGAGGGCTACATGACTGTATTTGACCACAGGTCAGATTCAAGTAGGGTATAAAAGGAGCCCCACCAGATACCCACTTGGAGTAGGTCCTCCTCAGAGCATAAGGTCTGCAGTTGGAGACTCTTCCCTTTGGTCGGCACCATCCAAAGGAACTCCTTGAGGTTGACAGACCTCCCTTTTAGGTGAGTGAGTGTGCATTTTGGATCTTTGGCCATAAACTTTAAGAATCAGCACTGTAGTGACAAATCCATGTGACATCCTGAATCTGCAGTTGATCTTGGTAGAGCTTTTGAGTTTGAACAATAAGTTTCATTTAGCCTCAATTTATTATTTCCCTGACAAAGTCTTAGCACATTCAGGCTGAGTGGAATCCTATCAGCAATACTTTTTGCCTCAGCTCTGTTCTTTTCTTATCTGTTCTGTCAAATCTAGGAAAGCTTTGCTCTGGTCAAGTAGCAGTGGTAGGTAAAATTAGAAAGACTCCATATATAAACTTGAATAATTCAGTGAATGATTCAAAGCTGTGTCAGATTGGACTCTAGATTTGCATAACTAATCTCCAGTAATATACCTGTAGAAGCTAATTCATGTGCTTTAACTTCTGTAGATAGTCTCTTGGGGAGATGCAGGACATGCTGATATCTCTGACATCTGCACTCTTTCATCCACCTGAAGCTAATTTAAAAATAACATCAACAGTGTTACAGTAGCTCAAGAAAGATAAATCTCTTGAACTGTCTACTGAAGTTAAGACATTCTGTAAATTAACTTGCTTTGCTTATTTGGGGCTTGTCCATGAGTGTGGAAATCTTCTCATTTATTCCAGATCAACTAACAGATGAATAATCTGTGTGAGTAATTCAAGCTTCAAACACAATTTATGACCATTTTATTGTATGGAGCCTTGTCAAACAATTTGTGGGGAGTGAATGAAGAGACCAGACTTGTCTCTTTTCCTGTTTGCCACTTACATTTTTCACCATTTTTGGGGGAGAATTGAGTTGTGTTTGTGGGATCTCATTTGCTTTGTAGTGAATATCTCATTTTAGTACTTGGCTTTTAGTCATTCAAATTACACTATGTGCTGAGCTTCCCAGAAGATAAACTAATGTGGACCTGCAGCAGTAGTAATTTGTGATGCTGAAGTTTCCCAGTTTTGGGTAAGGTCATTTTGAGGAATCAGAAGCAGTGGAAGATGAGTTTGTAAACTCAGTGTGAATTCCTACAATCTTCACAGGTGGTTTTGAGGTAAAGAAAAAATATACCCACAGGTTACTTTGTCTGCAGAACACAGACAGCTGTAAATTCAGTTATTCAGATTGTCAGACAGAATTTACTTTTTCTTTTTAACCTGTTACCCCCAACAAGGTAGGGGTTTGCAAAAAAAGGCAGTTATGTGCACAACTGGACTGAAAACACATGGAAAATTGTTACTCCGCTTTTCAGCATTCAAAGACTTATCTTTTTGTTAGGGTTGTGTCAGATGTAAAACTGCTACAAACAGTTACATGAATACTTCAGAATAATATTTGAATTAATGTAGACAAATGCTGATGTCCTTATTCATGCATAGATGCCTATCAGTACTTGCTGGATAGAAACTAACACTTCAATTGTTTATGAGAAATAGAATTTTCGGTATTCATAATACTGAATAAATTTCAGTATTCATAAGATTTGCCTGATAAATTTTCTATTGAGCTAAAAGTAGAAAACATAGCCTATATTTGCACACCATACCTTGAGCAACAGGTGTCCGTATTTGACATCTGAATGCAATCTGATATTTATATAATGTATTTCTGTTTCCTAAAGGATTGTCATGTCATATACCTTTGAAATGTGCTATTTGAGGATGTTTTTGGCTATTCTGCTGCTCAGGGGCTCTGGGAAGGAGTAAACTGCATAATCTGAAGGGATAACAAAGTGGCCGTAGGGGCCTGCATGGCCAAGAGAACCAGGGCAGCAAGTAGTAATGTCTTTGTATTTCTAGAGCACCAAGGTGAGACAGGGTGTAGAAGAGAAAAAGTAGTGTTTTGAAATATATTCTTTTGTAACAGCAAAGGTTTGGAGAAGACTGAAGTTTATACTAGAAGGTTTATACATAGGCTCTTTGGCATAAGTCTGAGGCCACTCTGCAATGGAGGTCAATGTAGAGGAGAGGAAAGGGGCAGTAAGCAACACCCACTGCAGCTGCATCACTATCACGTTTATGCATCACATGCATTTATGCTCCTTTACCTTAGGTATCCAATACTCTAAAGCAGACCTCAACATTCACTTTTGTTTGGCAGAACTGTGGACTTCACTGAAAAAAATGCAGTTTTTTAAATTCAACAATGCCCCAGTATATCAGTTGCTATCATTTGGGGCACCTCTGACACTGGATCAGTTGGCTAAGCAGCTTAATGCTTTGCATAGAAGACTGGACTTGCCATTAGTCTGAGGATTGCCAAGACTATGAGGCAGACATGCTCTCAAAGGTAGGATTCTCTTCCTTCCTTAGCCAACAGTGCAAAAGAGTTCATTACTTCAAAGTCATCAGTGGTTCTGTAAACAGGTTGCTCAGAGAAGTTGTGAATGCTCCATTGTTGGAAGTGTACAAGGCTAGTTTAGACAAGGCTTTGAGTAACCTAATATAGTGAAAGATGTCCCTACCTGTGACAAAGGGGTTGGACTATTCAATCTTTAATTGTTCCTTACAACCCTAACCATTCACATTGGTATTATAATTTTGGTATTACATGATATTACCAATTGTGTGCTCATACTGGGAATGTGAAGATCTAGTGTGCCCTTTTTCAAGCGTGTGGAAAGAACATGGGCCATATGTAAACGTCGGCCATGAGGAAGGTGTTTCAAGGATGGTGAACCAAATATTTGTTTGGACATTAACTGGCCCATGCTTTGGGTCTGTAAGTCACACATAGGCACAAGGGTACATACTGGTCTGAGTCTTCCTTCCTGGGCAGGAAAAGCCTGCAAGAGCCATAGAGGCAGAAGCTGACAGTCACAGGATCAAGACACATTGAGAACTGTGTAACATGTTCCGTACAAACAACTCCTTGCCTACTGGTCTTGACATCTTGGGCCAAGGGATTGCTTCCCACAGCCAGACCAGAAATACTAATCTACCACTCATTTACTGATCTCCAGAGGGTGACTGGTTCTTCTGCTTTTCTCAAATAGCTATTAGAACAACAGGAGATAAACAAAAACAATTAATATTTGTAATCTATCTGAAACAAGAGAAATTGTCACCAGTCAGCAAATTAGGTATCCTGGTTTGCCTCAAATTCTTATTGTCCTGGTGTCTCTGAAAATCTGCAGCTAATGAATACTCTGACAGCTCCAGAGATGATAGAAAATTATTTTCAGGAGGCTCTATTGTAACAGTGCTTTGTTTGAAGGGATATGTACAATAAAAGTACCTAATTTACAGATTACAGAAGATGACATGCAAACTCTACATAGATGACCAGATTTAGCTGTGCTAAAATATACTGGACATTGTTTTGCATTAACTGATTTCCACCAATTACAGCAAACTGAAATACAAAGCCATTACTAGATGAAAATTAATATATTTAATACTAGATGAATGAACAGATACTGTAGAATGACAAAAAAAAAAAAAAAAAAAAAGCTTTTTTAACATCAGCCCTAATGTGGACTATGTCATAGGTGTAATACACACTGAATCCAATTGCTGACCTTCAGCCAACACTCTAGAAAAACTGTAAATTTATTGGAATATGAAAATACTTGAAAGCTGCCAAGAAGCAGCAAATTTACAAACCAAAAGACTCAGGTCATTCGATCAGGGGAAATCTGGAATAGAAAGAAAAGTTGGTAATAAAAGAATAATCTGAAAAATAGACAGTTGTAGCAAAATAAGATCTTTTCAGATGTATAAATACAATATGATCAATTACAGTGTGGTTGCTATTCACACTCAGACTGAAAAACTAAGTAGAAAATGTAAGAGATTTTTCAATTTGTCACTACATAGAGTAAAATGTTCCTTGAAAACAGCATAAACTTCCTCCAAATATTTCAAAGAAAATATATAGGATATTTACGTGTTAGATAATCTCCTCAGGGTGAGCAAGAATGCCCATTAGAACCTCTATATTGCGAAAAGAGGAACAAGCCATTTAAAATTCTTCTACACAGTAAACACAAACTATTAAATGTTCATATTTCACCACATTCACTGAAGCAAAAGCATATTTTAAGACTGTAGATGTTTGGCAATAAATTGCTTACATGAGCAAATCTCCTTTGGTTAACCAAGAATTTTGAATTATGGTTGTGATAAGGCAACATTTGTACTAAGCATATTATTAAAAGAAGTCAGGCCAGATTGTATGCTGATTTACAACCTGAGAAATCCCCATGGAAGGTGACTTCATTATGCAGGCTATAAACCAACATAGAAGTTGTCTTACTGTATTTAATTCGAAGATATTCATGTAGCCCAAAGAAATGGTTTCATTTACACAGACTTAACCTCAGTGACTTTGATAGGGCAGGGCATCCAAAGATGAGATCAGAATTGAACTCCTGAATTTGAAAATACTGAACAGAAAAACAACCACAAAACAATTAAAGAGTTTATTCCTGTCTATATTTGAAAGAAAACCCAGCTTAATGAACATACCAAGCTCATAATAAAATCCTTTTAATTATTTAAAGAACATCCAGAAAAGCTGGATGTTACATTTTGCTGTAAAACTAAATGAAATATTTTTTAATACACTGAATATCTAAAATCACAAGAAAATCTGACAAGCTATGATAATTGAAAATCAGAGCTTTCAGTCCTTTTCTGGTTATGTTGTTCTAGTGCCTATCATTACTTCACACTGAAATTCTGTAACAGAGTCCTGTTATCTTCTTTGTTTTTCTATTGCAATGAAAAAATTAAATTATTTAGGACTACATAAGAAAATTATGGAACACTAAACCGCTCAAAACAAACATGACTTTTACAAAAGTAACTTTTATTATTATAATCTCTCAGACTTCTTTTAATCCTAGGATGTATAAAACTTGATCTTAAGGTTTTATGCTATCCAGAATTTTAAACCAATATTGAACTGAGATTTTCAGTTATTCCACAGACTGTTTACATGGTGTTTCAGATAAGGATGTAAAAAATCCAAACAAACATAAACTTTATCAGGAGATCAGGAACTAATTTTGCAAATTAAGGGTGAATATGTCAAAAGTTTTATCTAAAAATATAAGTTTGCTGCTGGTAGGATTTTCAGAATTAGATATTGTGTCTTTTAAACCAATGCAAGCTCACCTGATTTTCTTTCTTTTTTTAAAAAAAAAGCTTTCTGCCTTTCCCAGTCTTTAAATAATGTTTAATAGCAAGTCACCACATTCTTGCTTAATTACGTGATTCTATAAAAATGCAAGTAAAAGAAAAATTGAGGAAAAGTAAAAAAAGCACCCCAAAACAAAACCACAAAACTCTGCAAGCCAGTAGGTCAAATGTGAATTAAGAATTTTAAAAAAGAAGCTGTTCGTAATTATGAGGTTACCTATAAAAATAAAATACTAAAAACACTTACTTCACTCGCTGACTGACCAGGCTCCTGTGTTTGAGCCTGACTTTTGCTTAATCTTCTGACTGCACTCACACCAATATATGCAATATCCTCTGCTAGGTGGGAAAATATTATCACATCTTGCGGAGGAAGCACAAAGCCTCTGCACACAAATTTTGGCAGATTAAAATATTTCTCAGTTCATCTCTTGTTTTTGATTATGGCCCTTAAACTTTGCCTCCAGCATTCAGGATGCCATTTTTGTTTCCATAATCAATTGCAGACTCCAAAGCAAGAAAAACTTGGTTTTGCATTTTTAGCACTTTGGCTTCAGTCCTGCAAACATCTCTGTGCAGGTGGACCCACCCTGTTGAAATTACTAGGCTCACTGAAGTGTTATTTTAATAATTCCACTTTAATTTTTCTTCCATTTTTACTTTTGTATGGTCTGTCCTTCCCAGAGAGATGGCTGTCACTGAGGAAGATGGTGACAGAGATGCAGATGAACCTACACTAGGAGATGCAAAAAAGTTTATGGGCAAACTCTGCCATAGTTTCTTAGAGGTGTTAACCACCAGCTCCTGTGTACACACCTCACTACCACAGAAATCTACTGACTAATGAATGTTGCTGTCCTGACCTGTTTCAAGAACTGGAAGGCACTAAAACAAAATCCAACTATAATTGGAAGTAGGACCACCTCCACCACCATCCTCTTTGCTACTCTGCTGTACTGCAGATTACCCCCTCTGCAGCTGTGTCGAAAGGAGTGCCTATATATATCCCATTGCCACAATTCACAGACACTTGTAGTTGTAAAAACCCACTATACTGGCAAACTACGTGAACTTGAATTGCATAAACCTCTATTTTCTGCATAGCTACCAAGCGATGACAAGTTTGAACAGAGGCACATAGCTGGTAGGATTTTTCTGCTAAAGCTTGCCTAGCAGATACAAGGCATGCTGAAAACCAGAAAGACTAGGGTTACAGCAGGCATGGATTTTAATTATAATTAGTAGCCAAAGCCTGCTATTAGCTTCTCAACAGTTCTAGGCACCAACTTGAACTACTTCTGGAAATCCAGTCACTTGGTGCCTCAAGCCCTCTGGAACTCGGTTTTAGACTCCTAAATTGTTTACACATATTTTTAACCTTAGTAAACCTTCAGTCAAGCACCACTTCAGATATTTATGGTCCCTAAGCTTTTATTTTGCACCAGCCAGGAAAGGAGTTTGCATTTGTGAGCACTGTGACTAAACAAGAAGTCTAAAAATTCAAAACATATTGCTAGTCTGATTTAATTTAAGAAGATTTAAAGCTATTTCAGGAATTGCATCTTGGTAGTTTATCTGTTAGAGGAAATCTCCTGCTACTAGAGATAATGCAGATCAAACAGCACCTGGGAAAAAAGCTCACACACACTGAAACCATCCCTGTATACGTGTTAATCTCTGATCCCTAGATATTTCAGGCAGTTGTAGAAGATTTATTTTCTTACAGTGGGATGAGCTGAAGAACAGCAAATACATTGTGCTGGCATTAAAGCAGTTTGACATTTTGTGGATTCAGGTCTTCCATAGCTTCTGTCCTTTGGGCACCCAATTTGAAAGTAGGTACTGTGGGACAGCACTGTCCCTTGTAGCAAAGAACACCATCTTGGCAGAGGGAGAGTTCCTCTGGTCTTATGGTGACTTCTTCTATAGTCAGTTATGACAAATCTCTGGATAGATAGACATTATGGGAGATTTCAACTTCCCAGACATCTATGGGGAATACCATACTGATGTGATAAGTAACTCTGGGAAATTCCTGACGCCCGTGTCACAGTTAGCAAACTAGGAAAGATGACCTCCTAGACTTGTTATTTGTGAATGAAGAAGGACTCATGGGAGAGGTGGTAGTAGGTGGCTGGGTTGGCCGCAGTGATTACAAAATGGCTGAGTTTAAAATTTTGGTGTTACAGAGTTGTTACCCTGGATTTCAAAAGAGTGACACTTAAACTACTCAGGTACTATCTTAACAGTGTCCCTTGGGAATCTGCCTTTGAGGAGACCATGGGTGACTGTCAGTTTTTAAGAGCCACGTTTGAAGAGAACGGGAGCAGGCAATTTCATTGTGTTGAACATCAGGGTGTCCAAGCTCTTTCAGCAACAGCCAGGCTATGGGTCCTGAAGACTCTTAGAAACAATAAAATGAAATATAGGCAGCACAAAAGCTTCAATGTTTATTAGCTTCTGTGCTAATGATGAATATTTGAAGAGCACAGTCTGTGTGAGGTGATTATCCAGACAGGCTTAAAGATGTCTTTGGATAAGAGTGCTGTCTTTATTACTCCTGTTTGGATTGAGACATAACTCCTGGAATATCACTTGTTTCACTGACAATAGGCATTACAGACTGATTCACTAGTTCTCTTCCCCTTAACACTCATATGAGTCTGTAGTTTACAACATTCTGGAGCTAAAGCTCAGCTGATTACAGATGGCTTTCTAAGTGAAGAGATGCAATTACAACAGCTAGTTGACCTTGTCTGTTTAGGAATCCTGTGGTAGGCTTTTAAATACACGGTTTCAGAGGGGTGGAAGAATTAAAGGACTCAGACAAAGCAATTGTGTGGATCATGATGAATGCACTAGTGGAATGACTTTGAAAGTGTAAACTCTTGAACTGAGCTTAGAAATTCTTTCAACTGTGGTTTATATAAACATTTCACATCCTGCTCCATAGCAAACCTGTGCCCCTACTATGCTAAGATAAGATTAACTTATAGTGACTGTAAGTATGCAGAAATTGTTTAACATATAACCTTATAGCATGTTTTTACTCCTTTTTAGCAGAACATTTACATTTTATCTGAAGAAAAAGTAATATCCTGTGGTAGCAACATTAAAGGCTTGTTGGAAACTTTAATAAAGCAAATATAATACTGGCAAAGGTTTATATTAAAATATGGCATTTAATTGGCTCAGTCTCATGATAGCAGCTGCAAAGCTATTGTTATGTTCTTGACTACCATTTATATGTTCTGTTATATTAATCACTGCCTTCCAGCTTGCTGTCCCAAGAAAATTGTCTGCTAGAGGAAGAGGGAATAGGAGGCAGGAGTGGGAGGGACAGAACTTAATGGTTTTCTGCTTAAGTCCTGAGACTGAAAGGCAGGTGATCTGGGCCAAGAATTTCAACAAAAGTAAATTTCAGATTCAGGCATCTTAAACCCATCCAAGCCCTTCTCCCTAGTATTTCCTGTTGACTGGCTCTGGGCCGCAGGAGGTGCCCTGCCAATAGAAAACACCAGGCACAGAGAATTGGGTGGAATTTAGGATGTGTGAATCGGAGCCAATGCCTATATACAGTCATAGAAACACAGTCATGTTGCCATTTTAAAATCCCTTCAAAGACCCCACACAGTCATAGGAACGTAGGAACATAATTTTAAATAAGTTGGCATGTTGGTTTTTGGTTTTGTTTGGGTTTTGTTTGGGTTTTGTTGTATTTTTTTTTTTTCACAGATCTTTTGATTTGCTGCAATGAGAACTGCACCACACATAATTATCCTGAAAATTCACAGCTTTTGAAAAAGTACAATAACAATAACAACAACAAAAGGCTAGCATCCTGTTTGGTTTGCTCTGGAGTAAGCTCAAATGAAAAGTTTTCTTAACAGATAAATGATGCTAGTTAGATTAAGTCTTTCACTGATTTTTGTGTTGTGGAGATATGTGTTATACCAAGAGAGCCAAATGGTCCTATCAAAGCAAAGAGATTGTCTGTGGAGCCCTGACTTTAGTAAATTACGTGAAGCCACTTTCCAATTTTCCTGGAAAATCCAAACTATGTAGGAGATGAAGGAATGAATTTAACATATTTAAAACAAAGCAGTACTACTTTCAGCAGCAATTAAAACGTATTAAAAAAAAAGCAAGATGTGTTTTGCCCTTTCACAACATCACAAAGGTTACCATTAGATTAGTCAGATATTTCAAGGTTAGATTGTCAGACTTTTCCATGTACATTCAGATTATATCATTTATTTGGGTAAAACTATCTTCCTGCTATGTATATAATCCTGGTTTTATTTCTGTTTTGCACAAAACACCAGCTCTGATGAGTATTGCTTGATCCTTCAAGGAGAATTTCTGTGTCTTTTGGTACCATTAAGAACTACCACAGCACATTCCTTTCATTAAGAGTCTGACTAAAATGGCACTGGTAACTTCCAAATCAGCCACTTGGCTTCCAGAAGTCATGTGTGAGGCTTCAGTTTTATCAAAATACTTGCCATATCTGCCAGTCCGTGTGAACAGAACACATTCAGGAGGACCTTATTTCTCTCAACATTTAAATGAACTATCAAAAAAGTCCATTGTTAAAGAATCCTATAAGGAATGGGGATTTAAATGAAATAAGTGCATAAATGGCACTGTGAATGATGATATATTATTAGCAGAACATCTCAAGCACCCTGTGATTCAAATGTGGGTTTCAGCCAGCAAAGGGAAGATGCAGAAATAGAACCACATGCATTTAGTTCTGTCTGTCCACAACCCTGAATGGAGGATGACTGCAGGAGTCTAAACTCAGCTTGTACATCTTGTTTTAGTTCTAATTTAAGCACAACTATTTCTGACACCATCTGCATTCAGGATTAGAAGTAGACAATGTACTAAATTGGAAATTTGGAACTCCTGGAGGTGTAATGTGCCTTCAGTTACATCCTATCCCAATCTTCTCTGTCTTGCTCCCGCCTAAGGGATGATAGACTTTTGTGTTCATTTACATTGTCAGTCTAAAACCACCACGACTACCAAGAACAGAGAAATTCCACTCAGTGAACCACCCAAATTTTAGCTACCCAGGCTCTGACAGGTTAGAGACCCTAGAAATCTCCATAGAGTTAGACCATAGGAAGAATCATAGCTCTGCTACATAAGCCCTCCGCAGAGATGGCTTTGAGAGTCCAAATAATGGGAGAGCATCACCATAACTTATATAAATCATTAACCCCTGTGTCATGAGAACCTATGTTTTCTTGCCAATTAAAATTATCCTAATTAAGAAGCATATGTCAGACTAATTATTGTCCTGGTTAGTGTCTGATATCATCCTGATTTTGGTCTCATGCCAAAAGTCTAAAGAAACTGACTGCAAGTTAAAAAAATACTCAAAAAAATTCAATATGACAGCTGTAGCTGTGCCAAACAATGACTAATAGGGACAATGTTTGCAAGGATTCTGAGTACATAAACACCAAGCCAAGATAGCTGAGTTACATTGGGTGGTCCAAAGAGGTATTAGCAACAAAAGGGGAAGGATATAAAACAAAAAACTCAAGTTTAATTACCACCAATTCCCCTGTTACTAAAAGCAGCAACTGCTTCAAAGTCTGGGGAATGCAGTTTGAAATGGGCAGATACAATCAGGAGTTGAACTGAAGATTTAAGGAGCAAATCTAGGGCTTGCTCGTGCCCTCCCTCCATCCCCACTTGAAAACATACGTTCATGAGCAGGTGTTAGGAAGGCAAGACATCAGAGATGAGCAGCTGGCAGTTGATATGGCTTCCCATTTGATGTGATTCATACAATGAAGTGAGAGCCGTGAGGGTCTAATGAAGAAAATATAGGCCTCCTGAACTTTCGGTCTGGTTTCTGTCCTTCACTCCGATATTACACAAGGTTTTACATTAATTGGTTGGTTTTTTCCATCTGACCTAAGTCCTTTGCCTCAGATGAAAGGCACAATCATTGGCCTGAATTTTAAAAAATACTTTGTGGTTTGGAATACTTCAATTAATGGGCAGAAAAATGGACTGAATCTGATTTATAATTAATTGGAAAACTGTTTTCAAATTAAGCAACATTTCTTGGACTGTTCCTGTCTGTATCAGGTTTAAACCAAATTAATCTTTTCACAAACAAAATACAAAATTTAATCTCCTCCCAATTGCTTTTTGCAACCCCCAAAAATGGTATAGATTCAGAAAGAAACAGTTCATTAAGAAACACTTGATATATCTTAACAACAACAGATATTTGATATATCTTAGCAACATATTTGAAGTCCTCAATTTATTTCTACAGAGAAGGAGGATCTGGTTTGGAAACCACCAATTCAAAGACCTTGTACTGATATCAATGAGACTATCATCTCAGTGTAGTGATATGAAGGACTAATTGAGTCCTGGTTATTTAAAGAGAAAAATGTGCAATAGAAACAGAAATTTCTTGACACAGTATTGATAGAACCAAAATTAGGATATTATGCATTTCTGGTACCCAAACTTAGAGTAGAATATGGCAATGTTGAATAGTGGGAGGGAGTGAAGAAGAACATAAAAATGATAGAGAAACTAGAGAATACTCATTGTGATGTGATATTCGGTAGATCTGTAGATCATCATCAAAGTAGGAGCTCATCATCGTGTAGCAGATCATCAAAGAGGAAACTAAGGGATAATCCAAATTCTGCTTATAGGTCCTTGCACATCCATTATGGAAAACATAGGGTATTCATTCTGGCTGAAAAAAAAAAAAAAGCAGTCATATCTAATAGTAGGATGCTGGGTAAGATTTTGTTTAACTAGAACAGGAAGGACAGCAAACAAAATTTAAATTGGACTAGAAAGAGAAAAGATGAGGTCACCATCTTGGAGTTTTTATTACTGCATAAATCTTCCTTGAATATGCTTTCATCAATATTTTGTAAGAAGCTTTGCAGATCACGAGTGTAGGCAGTTGGTTTGCACAGTCGTCTTTGAGCCTGGATTCACTAAATCGCATACTTCAATCCTTCTTTCGTAGAGGAGCCATTCATTCTGGTAACTGAAAGTTAATAAAGTCTCATTCTTTAAGGTTTCAGTTCATTGGCTGGTAGGGTTAGAGAAAATGCATTTTCCCAAGTGTTTTTCATAAGTGCCATGATCAATAAATGAAGTTTTTTTTCCACCTTCTCAACACTTGATTGGAAACTAGTCTAAGATAATGCAAAGAATTCTTTCCCTGGGACTCGTGGCCAACATCCTTCACTCACAAGCTTAGATTGCCAGATTTGCAGCCTGGAAGGAACTCATTGCCAGGTCACATTGGCAGGGACACTAGAGACTTTTTGCCTTCCTCTCCATCGCTAGGCATGAATTGCTTGCTGGTTTGTCTGTTTCTCACCTAATCAAATCTCAGGCACTGTTTTTATTTGGACAATGCCTGCTTTCTCTTCCTAGCATGAAATAATTTAGTCTTGGACACTGAGGGATTTCAAAGTATATAAAGTAATTGGGTGCAATCGAGAGGTGTCTGAAATAGAATGGTTGACAATATTTAGTCTAAAAATCAAGAAAACAATTGAGAGTTCATTGATTAGACTTCCAGTGGGGAATTACAAAAGGCTGAACAATAGGCACAGGGATGGAAAATCAAGTAAAGACTCCATAGGTCTGAGTCAACTCCAAAGTCAACAACAGCAGAATGAATTCTAGAAACAGATCCCTGAAACATTGTTTCAAGTATAAGAAAGCAGTGTCAATCCTTTAAGGAAGAAATTCTTGCACTTGGTCACATCATGTAATGTAGGGTATTAGGTCCCACTGCTATGAGTGAGTAGCAAAAAGACAGTACTCTGCTGGCTCCTGAAGATAGAAATTACATGTTGCTGTTCTGCTTCCCAAGACAGAGTTCACTGCTTAACAGCAAAGGAAGGAATGATCCCATGTAATGATCAGAAGTTGATTACATCATCTATAGATCTAATTTTTTTTCAGTATTACTGGTCAGGAGAAATTACAGGAATTCAGAAGTTCCTATATTCTCCATTCATCTATACTTCCGTACAAATGCAAGTACATCCATGTATCCATACAAAATATGCAGTACTTTGTTCGCACACATAGAACTTCTTCAAATAGAGAGAAACATAAGCAAAGTGTGAGTTGTCTTCAATAAAACATAACTCAGAATCAAAGCATAGGTGGAAATGTATGTTTGTATGAATATACTTAAGTTTGTATGCCTTTGCTTTGAATACATACATGGGTTTTGTTTGGATTTTTTTTTGTGGGGTTTTTTTTGGTTTTGTTTTTGGGTTGGTGTTTGGTTTTGGGTTTTTTTATTTTTTTTCACATAGATAAAATTAAGTTCCTGCACTTTGAAGTGCTTAAGTATTCTGGGTACCTGGTCGTGCCTTTTATTCACAGATCCAAAAGAAATGTTAAGGAAAGATGCTCCTTTCTCCCAGCAATTCCCTATGTATTAGGTGCAGTAGTGATTTCTTCTCTTCCATCATCCATTTTCAGTACATCATTTTATGTATGTGCCTAACAGCTACATGATTCTCGGTGAGCAGTGCCAGGCTTCCCCAGTCTGCTAATCCAGTTTTGCTGGAACAATGAGAAGGGATAGTGACAATTAAATTTTTTGCATATGTAGACTAGCAGACTGTTGTACCAGAGCAGAAAAGGAGAGTTCTTGTTTTACCTTTACAGACACAAGTAATGATAGTAAAGAGAAATTACTAATAGAAAACACTAAGTGCAAATAAATACCTGAAACAAAATGGTGGTAAAAACATGAGACAGTAATTTTTTAAAGTGACTATTACTCAGTATCTCTCCTTTCGTCTCATGAGATTTTCCTCACCTTGCACATGGAAGTGCATAATTCCTCTGCTCAGCAATGTCTTGCAGATGGCTTAACTAGGTTTGTCTGTTTCCACCAAATTTTGAATTTCATATGTGAGAGGACTGATGTAGTCCCATCATTAGATATTTCTGATTCAGGTATCAGGGGACTGCAGTCTTTCCATGTCATATGCTAATCCTTCTCTTTTGGTTTGATATGGTACATACACAGAACTTAACCAAAAAAAGTGAAAAGAACAAATGATATCATCATTAAGCCTCAGGCACTTACACATTAAGTAATCTATGAAAGCCATAAACAGCTGACTCTCACATTTTAGTTAAATCCCTGCAAAATAAGTGGCAAATTAAAGCATGGAAGCTTTTATTTATGAGGAAAAGAAACCTAAATCCCAATTCCAATGGCTGAAAAGCTCAACATCATGATGAACATGCTCAGCATGTGTACTGTGAGTTCACAAATCAGCATTTTTTGACAATATTATAGATTTTTCTACTTTTCATATTATGTGCCTGTCTTCCCAGTGGCTAGAGCAGAGATCCTGGCAGCATCTAATGACTACAGTTTTGCTCAATGAGTTTTGCTTACCGAGTGGAACCCTTGTCGTAAGGCAGTGGAAAGTGACAGGGAGGGAGGGGAAACAATATTACAGTTCTCCATTCCTAGAGAAGGATATGAATGTGTGCCCCACTATGTTTGTCTGATACAACTATTTTAATAAAAATGTCATGTGGTATAGTCATTTGACTTGGAGAAATTTAGGAACAGAATATCTAAACAGTATCCTTTATCAGACAGACTTCTTGACAACAAAGCCAAAGCCACACAGCAGGTTTTTCAATAGGACCTATTTTCCATGAATCATGATGACTGGAAAGGATTATATTTTTAGCCTCTCAGCTTTCCCATGTGCCCATGTGAAGCTATTTGAGTTGAGTAACTCATGCAATAATTCAGCATGCTCAGTTTCTTTCACTTCATTCATGCAGGTGTTTTGTCATAAATTGCTGGTATGCAGGACCTCAGGCTTCATATTGTAATACCAAATGTTAAACCATATCCTTTAAGCAAACCTTTAGGCCAAAGAAAATCTTTAAGTGTCACTGCTTGCATAAGCTCAGCTTGTATAACTCCTGTAAGCTGGGTGTCTGCAGCCTAAAAGAATGCAGCCTGGCAGAAGAGTACAGTAATAATGGGCCAGCTGGAAAAATCATCATTATTAGCAGAAAAATTAAGACATCTTGATGCTAATTTTTTCCAAAGACAGCTAAACCATACAGTGCAACAGATCATGCCAGGCACATTTTTTAGTCATAAGGCACAAAATAAATGCAAAGAAACTAGCAAAATTAAACAGGAAAAATCTTAAAAGAGATACCACCTGGGCAGTCTTGTTCATTGCTGGTCCTGCTCTGTGATCTGGAGATTTTAGCATTCCCTCAATATTTCTGTATCACCTGTAATTTATTTTTTTTTTCCCCTGAATTCCCCATAGTTTTTTAATCTGTTCTTTCACGTGACTAATGTGTGCAGTCAGAAGCCATAGTTGTTTACACTTCACTTATTATCCTCAAGAAATGGGAATAGCCAAAAACTGGTCAATCCTTTACTGCTATATTCAAGTTAGTGAAGAAAAAACCTCCAAAACTAGAATTAGTAAAATTGGCTTCCTCACATAAAACTCTTCATGATTACTTTTTCTTTCCGTATCAGTCAAAATCCATTTTGGACAAGCTTCAAATACAACGGTACTATCAGCCAGCTCATCTTACACAGTAGACCCAAACTACACACTACTAGTCTCAATCATTCTGTGATAGAAACAAAACCAAACCAAGCTAGCCTAGAGACTGACTCCCCAAAACAGAATATCATTAAGCACATCCATCTCAAGCAATCTTGTTCCATGGCTCATAAAGAATAAACATACCACCCAACTTGTGGAAATGTAGAGTCAATTAAAATTACTCAGATTGCTTCATTACAAAAACTTGGTAGGATTAGAAGGAATGTAATGAATGACATTGTTATACAGCTACCCAAACTAACCTTAAACTACTGTGACACTTTTTCCATGGAAAGAGTCTTCGAACTTCTGTTTGGCTATTTCTAACCACATTTATCATCCATGGAAGAAGACTTTTCACTCAGCTGCCAACAGCAACAGTTCATTTGATTTAATTTTAATATGAAGATAAATGACCTTTGGAGAAAATAGTCAATTAATAAATACTAAGATGTATTACTAGAGGCTCTTCAGATATCTCTGAGATATAAACATATGCTCATTTCCAAAATAGTTGGAGATTGAGGCAAAACTACCAAGAGTGTGATAATTCCATTCCCTGAAGATCTCTGGCTTCAGTTTTATAAGGAGTTCAGTTTTATAAGAGAATCCAAGATGGCTGGAGTGACATTTCCCCTATGCATCAGTTTCAGTTTCATCAAAACTATACAAAAATTATGGAGATGGCTTTTTTTTTTTTTTCCCCAAGGATCAATCTGTCATGTGTGTCTATTTGCAGTATACTTACATTCTCTTCAGTTGATTGAATATCTAACCCATTTGTCATATAGTCCTTTAAAAAGTGGCAATAAATGCTTAATAAATAAATGCATATAAAAATGTTTATAAAATGTGTTAGAATAACTGGTTCACTTTTATAAAGCTATTCATAGCACAAGCCAAATAATAGCAAAGCTCTATAAATATCACCTGGTTTGGGAATTGTGCAAGTATAGACTTAATATTTAGAAAAATTCTGCATTCTTGAAACTGTGTGTTATTTAGCAATTCTTAGTTAATAGGATGATGTGTCTCTACTTTACAAGACCCTGTAGATTCTGTACCTACTAGCAAATAGTTCAGCAATGCAGTCCTCTGTGCTTTTTCCAAAATTAAAGATGTTCTCAGAAGACTCCAGCTCACTTTGCGGAAGTAAGAAAATAGATGGCACCCTATATACACAGCATGTAGAAAGAGGTTTCTCTTAAAAATGTTCCTTTAAAACCTCACGCAGAATGTGAAGTCATTTAAAATCAGGCAAAAAGAGACGCTGAGCGTGGGAGTATGTCAGTAGGAGGCAACTCCTACACTTCTCTTGAGCCTAAATTTAGAAAACGTAGTGGTATTTTAGGTGCCTCCATTACTTCCAAGGTACTACCCAAGCCAGGTGCCTATATGAACAGGATTAATTCTTTATCAAAGGGGTTATGGTGGCCATTAGCTTTAGATAATTCTCTAAAATACTGTTTAGTATAATCTGGAAGATAGAAGGCTTGCGTCTGACAGTAGCTTGAGTGCATTCAAACCCAGATCCTTTAAAAATGCCTCAAATGCATGCTACAAAGGCTATACAAGAACAGCCCTGTCTGCAGCTGTTTAAGTAGGCTAAATGCTGTGCACCAGCAAACAAACACATAAATGTAAGATTCATAGATTCATTTAATGAACAGAAAACAGAGCAAGAAGGAGTGGTCACTTCTAGACTCTGGTCCTTCCTTAGTTCTGGAATTTGATCTTGATTTAAACTTGGCTTTGGCTATATAAGTTAAAATATAAACTACCCAGCAGCAGCTCCCCTACTTCCAATAGAGGACCCAAAGCACAAAGTCAGAGAAACTGATCTCCTCCCTTTATAGTTCTTACAGCTTCAGCAGCCTGTCCTCAGCTAGACTACTTTGTGGCTCCATGACTTTTGCACTCTTATGATAATATAATCATTTGACCTCTCCAGGCTGAGGTGGGCCCCACACTTTCTAAAGCAATGTTGTAAATAGAACTGGACACCTCCTTTTTTTATTGAACAAGAAGTGACTGTTGCTGCTGTGTTTGTTTAACTCCATAAAACAAATCTCTGTCCTATTAAGTGAAACTGTGGTGTAGGAAATGCTATACATGGAAGTTTCCTCCCTTTTCATTATGCTAAAGTTTAATACAAATTATCAGAGAAAGCAGGGGTACAAAATGCCATCAGGATCTGACCCTGAGAGTTTATAACTGATACTGTACATTGCACTTTGTCATTTCCAGTGTACCTTATTCCTGACTTCTAAGGTTAACAGCTATGATAGTCTCCATAAATGCAACAGGACTCAATAAAGTATTTTACAATTATTTCATTGGATTTGTGTAAAATCTTACAGGCCATTGGTAGATTCCCACAGATGGATTAAAGGTGAATTGCTTCACAGCCTGCTACAATACCTTCTGACCACCCACTGCTCCCTCATAGTCACCTTTTAATGTATTCTCCAGAAGAGACAGCCATTTGACATCTGGGAGGACTGCCTGATCCCTTTATCCAAGGAGAAGGCTTTAAAGAAATGCTCCTGACTAATCTCTCTCAAGCACCACACACTGCTGATTTGTGAGGTGACTATCTTTCATATATACCACATCCAGGGCAGTTGTCTCAGCTATTGTAAACTTCATCATGCTTAATGGGACAGAGAAAAATTCTGTGCATTTAAGAAAATTCAGAGGTCATTAGCATCAAACATAAGGGAGAGAGTAAAGTAAGTTAGAAGTCATATCACAAGCTCTGATATGGTAAGATACATATCAAAACCAAAATCCTTCACAAGGCAGAGTGAAATATCTTCAGATAACCTGGAGAGTTTTATCTTGAAAATAAGAGATCTTGTTCAGAAGTATGTACATATAAGCAACATTAAAACATAGGGATGTTTACTTTAAATTTTTCAGGGAAATTTTTTTCTCTTGAATTGATAGTTTCCGTACATAATATTGTGGAAGGAATGAATAATTACGTGATACTCATAGCATGTAAAAGTATGATTACATTTGTGCTTATTTTTTAATGTTTCCTAAATTAGATGAAAAATAAAAGCTTATTTTATGAGAGAGAAACCTACAATGACATTTCTCTAGGGAGAGACTCGTTCTTTGTTGCAATATAAAGAGTTAGATGGAACAGTATTTACTGACTTTGAGTCAATCTGTTGCCAGTTACTCCTCACTTATTTAGTATTTGAACCAGAATCCCTCTGTAACTCCTTTAATAACAGCTAGTGATATTATGCCCTAGCTTCTTAGTACAACCCTGATACCAGAAAGTAAGCATTTAAAGTGTTCTACAGTAAACTTTACAGTTAATTAGCTAAGGGGTCACAGAAGACTTCAATTTAATCTATCCCCTAAGCCAACTCTTCCTCATGCTCTAGACAGTCTTTTTGTCTGTATCCTGTTAATGGAGGAGAGCTTTCAGAATTATTTTCACAGTTCTCAGTTTTGTTGGAGATAGCAATCTGCATTTGGCTCATAATCTCACTGTTTCTTTGTCCCACAGACATTCTCTAAGACTATTTTGTTTATGAAAGAGAGTAGCACTTCTTGTATAAGGAGATTCTCACAAATAACATTTACATAGAAAGTTTGGTTTGCGTATCTTGTGCGATTTTAAAAGATTAAATTTTTGTAAATTATTTTTGGACTCAATCAGCAAGTAAACCAGTACATTGTCTGTAAAGAAGCCTAAGATCTCTTTGGAGCTATATAAACTGGATAAATCTTTTCCCTTTTCGTGTGTATGTCTTTCCTTCCCCTCTACCACTTTTCTCCCTATTCCAACTATAGAATCATAAAGTCATAAAATGGTTATGGTTGGAAGGGACCTTAAAGATCATTTAGTCCCAACCCCCCTGCCATGGTCAGAGACATCTTCCACTGGACCAGGTTGCTCAAAGCCCTGGCCTCGAAAACTGGCCTTGAAAACTTCCATACTTCAAGTATGTCAATTTGAAAGCATGTAGAATAGAATCACACAATCAGAACTTGGGGATTAGAGGATGCTTCTTTTCCCTTTTATTCTTCTGACCTTTTTGTGGGGTTTTTGGTGGGTCAGATTTGGGAGGATGACTTAGGTTGTTTCTTTAAGTGGCTACATTGTTTGCTGCAACCTTTATTGCCACCCCGATCTCATCACTAATATCTTTGGTTATGTCCAGAAAAAGCAAAGAGAATGAGCCCTGACATTAATGACATAAAGACAACCTGACCCCACATTTCTGATTGTACTGGGAGTTCAACAAAATGGAGTATATGCACTTTTTAATATGTATTGAGAATTCAGGACTTCATAGAAATATTTTAATATAGGAATTCACTCTCCTATCCTGGAGACAAAAGGATATTCTGTGCTTCCTCAAATTCCCTCTCATACGTTAAGTATCCTGATTTGGCTATGCTTTAAATAGATCTCTGCCCAACAGAACAGGATTTGCTCATGTTTAACTGTTCAACACTAAGGAAACATTTCAGTTAAGCATGTTTTTCAAATGAATAAATGATATTTATATCTTAACTCACCTTTTTATCTAGAATAATAGCTTTTATAGTTGCTTCTTTAGTAAGATTATCTTTGAATGAAGCATATTTCATGGCAAATTGATGAGTGTTTTAACCTGAGTTCATGGAATGATCTCTTGCACAAGTCACTGTCAGCTGGCCAATTGAAAAGAAATCAGTGACTATTCCATATGCTTCTGCTAGGAGAAGCTACATCTTTCTTCTTTACAGATGGAGAGCTATGTAAACTTCTACATTAGCAAATAAAGTATGTATTGTCATAAAGAATTTAATGTTTGGAAAGAAGACAGTGGAATATCTTTGTTTTACAACTTTTTTCATTTTTTTGTTACTTCTATTTCACTGTAAATTCAAGTCAATATCCGAACATCACCAACACTGTTATATAAACAATATGTTTTCCTTAACTGTAATTAATTAAATAATATTTTTGTTACCCTCAGTACAAATCAGAGCTTTGTCACATTTATGAGATAGACAGCAAATTATATTGGTCTCACTACACAGAATGTGACAGATTTATTTGTGATAAAAATAATTAAAAGTATTGCACAATAATCAAGTGGTAAATAGATTGTAGATGGGTTTTCAAGTTTTAGTTATCAGTTCTAAATGATCTTATGCTATAAGACTCCATCTGCCCTGAATTTGATGTTCCATAACTAAGATTTTTATAGCAGTTTTTCATCGGTAACAGAATCCTGACAATCAGATTGACATTGCATTGTATGTTTACAGGCAATCTATAGGGAGAGTTCCTTTTTGAAGTAAATATAGATAGTTCTTCTAAAACACAGCATCTACTGCAAATGATTTGGGGAAAAAAAAAAAAAAAAAAAAAAAGATAATTTGCAGGAATACAGAGGTGTCTGTATGTTAGTATTTGATGGTTCTTATTTGTGATGTCAGCTTGTTCGTTGCTAGACAAGAAAGAAGAGACCAAGAAGTCATCTGTCAGTAGCCTTCATTTGACATCTTTGTTATTAATGAAGGCCCTGGCTGAAACTGATAGCTTCGTTTTTAAAATGCAATCTTTCCTCTATGCACCACCTCTGTGTGTATCACCAGAGCTGTTGGCTAAATGTACTAATATTTAGCTGTATAATTCACAGACACAGGAAAATTCTGGACAGATCATTCTGAGCCTTCTGACTTTTAATCTAATCCACATTCAATAGCTCAGTCTGAAAAAGGCCAGTAGAAAGAATGACTAACTTCTCTCGAACCAGTGAGCTTTAGGAAAGAACATCATATAAGTCACAGTTGCTTGAAGGGATGGGAGAGAGGGAGATTGAACTGATATAGAGTCCACCTTCTTGAACTCTGTTCTGCTGTGGTATCTGTTGTAATTCTCCACTTGATTTTTATGTTAATGAAGTTCATTTAAGATAAGCCATATACCAGTAGTTGTCTAATTCTGTCAGTCTACTGACAAGAGAAATAAACACCTCCCTTTCCTTCTTTGTTAAAGTCAAACCAGATTCACTCAAATATTTTGTTTCTGTCACATGGACTGGTCTGTCTTCTCAGATGGTTGTAACACATCAATCCGTCTGATAAAGGGCAGTTTAAGGAAGGCAAAGAACAGCACTTTGCTCTTTAATCTGTCAAGGCATATTTTCCTTTGCTTTTGAAATGTTCCAGTATCCTCTGTCAAATGCAATGTTTTGTGTCTCACCCTAGCATTCATATTACTTAATCTTTAAAATATAATTGCCTAAGACAGTGCCAGCTGTGAAGAGCACATCTTGCCCGTCTTATTTTGTTTCTGATGTTGTGAGTATAGTGCATATGAGGCTGCCTACAGACAGAGGATGTTTTAGTGGTCAGAACAGGTGAAAGTAAGTAAGACTAAAGCTAGATTCACTTTCTTAAAACCTTATGTTTCTGTGCTGCAGGATTTCTTTCCATTTTAATAACCCTTTTCTTAGCATATGTAGATTGAACAGAAAAGAGTCCAATTTTCACAATAATCCAAAGCTCCTATATTAGTTTAAAGAAGAGAGTTTTATTGCATCTGGAAGATTAGGTTTCTCACAGAATAAAAAATCAGGAATTACTTCAGCAAAGACGTCTCTACCTTTTACTGCACTCCTTCTGAAGTGCTTGCAAGAAAGTTTCCCATAGCCACATCTAATTGGAGTTTCCATGTTGGCATTTAATACTAATTGCATGTGGAAAGCCTGATTATTGGAAATATTACTAGCACCTGGCTCCTACTCTGGGACTGAACTGGTTTTGACCCTTTTTGGTGCGATCAACTTTGTTGATTTCCAAGAGCAGGTTCTGTTTCTGAATTACATAGTTCATAAAAGCTGTGCATTGAGTCATCAATGATAGTTAACACTTTTCTGACACCTATATGTACAGGATTTAAAATATACTTTCTTTATGTAGTGTGCCTGTCAAATAAAGGATGTAATTACTCAAATTTTCATTTTACTATATACCCAGATTAAATATCCACACCATAACAAATAATTCATTTAAAGGGATATGAAAGTAAAAATTATGATCTAGTACCAGTGTTTGGTGATTGTGCTTATTTGCTTCATAGAAAACACACAAAACTACTAGTCATGACCTTGAATGATTTATAATCTATGGCACTGACACTCAGAGAGAGACTTCGTATAAAACAGAGCCCAAGCTAATGAGCTGTGCTGCAGCTGGAGAAAGGAATCAGTAGCAGAAATTAGGAGGCAATTACCCAGTGGCACAGAGTAAGAAAACGCAACATCAGTGGTACTTGGTTAAAAACAGTTGGGAACATTCATATGGAATGTCTTACTAGTTCTCTTCCTAAGCCCATGTGGAAGCTGGGTCCAGATCCTGTGTTGTATTACTCTGCACATTGCTTTACAGCCGTCACTTTTTCCATTAGGAATATTAGCCTGCACGCCTACAGGCCTCACTTACATGAAATAAGAAAAAGTGACACCTTTCCTTTAATTAGAATATTTTCCCATGTAATGGATCAACTATGCTGAAATGTTTTTAAAATCCACGTTTAAGTCCATAAATAACTATACATATTTAAATCCAAAAGGGTGAAGGACACAGAAGAGGCACATGATAAAGCATACTTACGGGACAAAATTAGGGGACACAGAAAGTTGATATATCAAACTCTTCAAATCATTGAATAATCTCTTCTGTAGCACAAAGTACACTAGGAGGTATTACATGGACAAGGAATATGATTTAAAATAATTATTGAAAAACCACTCCTCAGATCACAAAATTTATAAATCATCCATAAAGCAACATTTAATATGGAGAATAATTAAACAGACTTTACCACATAGCAGTAAATTTTGCTTTCTGAAGATCACTTGAAAAGAAATGCCAGTTTGGATTGCGCTACAGACTGCATTGCTTGAGGACATGGATTATTAGACTTGAACAGCATAGTTTAGGGTGAAGTTATGCTGGAGGGACAATATGAGATGACTATCACCTGTAAGGTAAAGCAAAATCTTTCTATCCCAACGTAATTCAGCTGAGCAACTGTGTTACAGTTTCAGGCAATCCCAGTTTGAGGGCTCCACAAATGCTCAGTTGTCCATTAGGGTAGGAATGGAAGGATAAACTCTTCTTCACTTGATTCATCCATCTCTTTTGGAAGATGGCATCACTAATAGGGAGGATGCAATGCGTGTTCTTGTAGAGTCCAGAGCATCTGCTAACATGACTGGTCCTATTACCCGCCTAGTGTTATCTTTTCAGATAGTAATTCTGGACAAAGTTTTTTGAAGTGTTTTTATATTCTCATTTACTGTCTTTTTTAGTATATTTTACTATTAGAAAAGAAAAGGTATTTTGTTTGGTGTATGTATGAATGTAAAGGATATTTAATGTAAATGTACCCATTCAGAGTATGGAAAATAGTGTTTTTCAAAGTTATATATGCAATATCTCAATAATTAAGTGGTTTGTTTTTATTAAAGACAGAGGGTCTGTGGATTATTGTGCACTCAAACAGGTTACACGCCACAAACATTGCTTGCATTACTCAATATTTGCAGAAGCACTTCCAGTTGCTGCCACTACATAGTGGATCACAATTCATGTAAGAAAAATACTCCTGTGGCCAATTTCTGTGGTGTAAGTGATATGTCCCTAGACCTGCCTTAAAATATGTTTTTGACATTGAAATTCTATTTCTCATCAGTGCTGTTTATATAAAGAATAAGAAAACTTTCATTTAGAAATATTCATTATGAGCGATAAGAACATATTAATAGCACTATATTATTCATATACTAAAAAGATTATTAGTTCTAATAGTAGAAGTGTCTTTGACCATCTTTCCAGGGACTCTCCAGTCACATGTAATGACACATCTTGGTCTCTACTGCCATTCCAAGTCATTGTAAAAGAAAGAACAAGACAAAGACTGTGATCCCAGTGGGAGGTCTGCTACTGGCCTCTGTTTTTCTTCTGCTCTTTCATTTCCAGCTATGGATTCCTTTCAGAAGAGTGGAGTAAGGAGATCAACAGCTTTACTGGGTACACAGACAAAATACATTCTGATTCTGATGTTGAATGTTTCTCTTTTTAAAAACGCTGACCTAGATAACATGACTAGCAAATAATTCTGCTCCTTATAGAAGAAAGCAACAACTTGAATTTTCTCTATTTAACACAATCTCATGGAAACCTAGGACAAAATCCAAAATCAGTTATGATTTTATGTGACGCGTATAAAGCTTAGATTTTACTTTATTTGAAATATCTGAAATTCTCTCTCCTACCCATGAGAAAGATAAAAAAGAAGATAAAAAAATAGTTCTCAATTACAAATATTCATAGACAATGAATCAAGTACCTAAGAACATATTTCTACTCATCCACTTAGCTGTGAACTCTTAAAATCTTGGTTAGAAGTGCACTAAGGAAGGAATAAGTATGCTTCAAGGAAACTAAAAGATGAGAAGAACTTAAATATACTTCTTCAGTACATTAATTCTGTACAATTTGCACACATGCTGTAAACAAATAATACATTTGGATGCATACAACTTCTCATCCTTGGCATGTATATATGGGAGAGAGATGCAGCCAAGAAACAACTGTGCAAATAAAGAACACAATGTTGCCTAGAAATGATGCTTTTCTTTGAAAAGATGAGTAATATTCCAAGATGAAAACAATTAGTATTGGACTTCTATCATATTTTTTCCAGAACTTTCAAAAGAGCTGGAAAACCAAGAGACATGCTACAATAAACTTATAAAAACAAAAACATGAAAGGAAAATTAATGAAGTTATTGAGAGCTGAGTATCTAAATTTGGGCTTCTGAGTCTACAGTAAAGCAGCTGCATATTAGACCTGGTTTTCCAAAGGGCTGAGATGCCAGCATTTTCTATTAAAGCTGACATTTTTGAAAGAGCGATCACTACTTGAGTATTTTCACCTGGGCTTCAGCTCCTATGCTAAATTCCAATGTTTGATAAGCCCTTGGGAAATTAAGATAGATGCTCTGCAAATAGCAAGGCATTATGAAGGAATTAAATAAAAAAAGACCAGAACAGCATTAAAAAGAAATTCAATATCAAATAAATTGAAGATGTCTGCTTTTATCTCTATTTTTGGTTATCAAGGAAAAAAGTGTTGCTATTTCTCACATGCTTGGTTGTTTGGTTTTTTTTAGAATGTCAGGAGGTAGGATGAGACATAAATGTATAAAGATATTGAAACTTTCACTGTTTGACTGTAGAAACATTGATAAAACCGACTGTCTTCTCTCTTTTGCTGGCTTTTGCTAGATAGACTGAATCTTTTGAACAGTCAGTTGGCAGTAAACATCTGAGAATCTCTTCTACTTGAACAAGTGTTCTTCACCTTGGATGCTAAGGGTGTTCAAAGACGACAAAAGTAGTCCCTACTTGACTTGTTTTGTGAGTTTATATGCATAGTAACAGAATGGCTCAAATTAAGTTTCATGGAACTTCATTGCGCTATGGTACTCTAGATGTGAATAGAGTTTTTCTTCACTTCTTTGGAGAAGTCCTCTATAAAAATTAAGTGTTTCTACATCTATTTCTATTCCATAAATACATCAGTGGAAGCAAGGCAAAGAACAGATATTAGCATTTCAGAAACAGTGACTAGATTAATTTCCTTGTGGGACACTTTGTGGCAGTAAGAATCAGGCATCCCCCATGCTGTGTACAGAATGCTTCACCCATCTCTCATCCTGCTGTAAGTGTGCAATTCTGTGCTGCCTAATGCAATTCCCTTTGCTGTAGTGATAGATGTTAATTTGTTTGGGTTTGTGTGCTGGATTTTTTTCCCATTGATGGTACAACTTAAGTCTTCATTGGTCTTTTTTTCTAGTCATGGATAATCTAGAAGCACTTTTTTCTTCTTTCATAGACCCACACTAGATTTCTCCACAGATCACCTTGACAAAAGGAAAATGGAAACCATTAAGGTCTGATTGTCATAAATCAGGAAAAAAAACAGCACTGAGAGCTGAAAAACTGAGATAGTAACATCGAAATAATGAACCAGTTATTTTTGAAGGGCAAAAGAAAAGCAGTGCTGGGAATTGTATGATTATTATTTTTAGGGAAGTCTAGTGTTTCATACAGCTAGCTTTTCCAAGACTGCTTGTCTGTTTACGAGGTGACTTCAAAGAGTTACTTAGGCCAGACAAGCACATCAGCTATCAATATATAGAAATTATTATTAGTACTTCTGTCTTATTAGGAACTTCTGTCTGCACAAGAAGTGAAATTTTGTTCAAAGATACAGTAAGCTCTGAAAACAAGCATATTATCACTGCATGCATATACTTGCCTGCTTACATAAAATAATTCTAAAAGGAAAGTAAAATTAGTGATATGCAATATCAGAAAAGGACACAAACCAGATAGATTATTACTTAACATGACTGATCACTAGAAGCATAGTGACCTAGATCAATTGCCAGATGAATGAATGACTGCTGGTCTTGAGCAATGCTCTGGCAAAAGCATTTATAAAATTTTCAGTCTTATTTGGCTGAATGTGTTTGTACTCAAAACTGATCAATTCAGGGTTTGGGACTATTCCTGTATTCCTTGTTGACGCAAAGCTATTTCAGAATGTGTAATATCCAGTCTGTGCTTTCTGGAGTGTCACTGTCCAAATTCTGTCTTATACTGGCAGATGATGATTTAGCCTAAATTTTTGAAACTCTCATCACCTTTCAGTTAAACATGAAGCACTAAGTGCCTAGGAAATGCTAACTGGTATAAAGCATTACAGATTGTCCTTTCAGTAATACTGGCTACTGTAAACAATTCAAACCTGCATCCCATTCTCTACACTAAAGATAACCCATCAGATTTTAAAGAATTCAGTCACCCAAAACTGGTATATTAGCTCCAGGCTTCCTTTAATAAATTCCTGCTCCTGAGACAATGCCATTTGCTAGGGAAAGCCTGACAATTGTCTGTGCAAGCCACAGTGTGTTTTCAGAGGCTGGTGCAGCAGTGTGTAATGTATTCCCCTAGAGTGAACTAGCTTTCTACCTTCTGATCTAAAGTTATTTCCTCAGCATTTATTTTTTGCCTCTACTGTAAATATGCAGAGACATGAATCTGTCACTGAAATGAACCCAAAACACAACACTTCTTGTACATCTACCACAGGGGAGGAGATGTGAGAACAAACATGTGGCAGATGTTACTTGTGTTGCTTAATGCATTATTGGAAGGTGTTCAAATATTGGGGTGATAAGGTAACATATGGAATACAGTAGAAAAGAACACGTGCAGCAACAAAACCTAGGAAATTCCAATTGGGCTACAAAGCTTCTGCTTTTTTTTTGGGGGGGGAGGGGGGGAGTTACCCTTTCCTCACAGCAAGGATCTTCCCAGTTCATTGACCTTAGTCTCTCTATTAACCTTAGAAGAAATGAATGCATTATCATGAGGTCTTTTTCCTCTTTTTTTGACCTTATCTAAAGACAAAATATTGAATACCTTGCTTTCTCTTTTCCTTTTTCGTGACTTTTTTTTTCCCTAGGTTTGTGTGGAAATTTGTTTCCTTAATGTGGTGTTTAATGGAGCTATTTTACTGCTTCCTCTAATATGTTTATGGTTTGTTCTGATATGTAGATAGATTAATAGAACTTAGGGCCCAAGCTGACCCCCAGGTCACCTATCTAATCTGACTTCCTGAATATCATGAGCCACGAAGGTTATGTCTACATCTTACAAAGCAACATGATGAAGAGATGCCTGAGCTAATTCCAGAATCATAAATATTTTTGTCACATCATTATGGCATTCCTCCTGGGATGATTAGCTCAGTTTGCAGCACTATATAACATAGCTATACCACTGCTGGATATGAGCTAATATTTCTGCAGAAGACCCCAAGGACACCCCAACTCAACATATTTCAACAAGAGGCTGCTTGACTTATGTTGGCAGTCCCTCAATTTCACTTAGTTTCTGATGCTTGAGACAAACTGAAGATAATGCTGAATGTATATGGGTTTTTTTAATTCATGCTTGCACATAATTCATAATTTGTGTGTTTTGTAATATAATATTAGATATAAGTGAAAAATTAAGACAAGAAAGCCTTTCTTAAGCATTCAGCCAGAAAAGTCCTGACATATATGAAGACAGGGTGATAAGAGGAACATGAAATTATTCCCATTGTTTTTGAAATTTTATATGGAAATATGCAAAGGTTTCTAAGAGGACTAGATCTGTACAAAATTGTATGCTATACAAAAGCAGTAGCTGACTTTCTACTCCTTCAGGATCTTGCTCTTTGTTTGCTTACTGAAGATAATATGCAGAATGCTTCCACTGGCAGAAGTTAACCTCAAAGTTGTTTGGGATGGCTCCATGTTTCCCAGGGAGCCGGGATACCTCTTATTTAATCATTACAGCATATATGCCCAAAATACTGAATCTCAGTGATTCCATTCTTGAGCAATTTGAATAAAATCTGGCAGCAGTATGACCTGTCTTTCATGATAATCCCCGTAGATTTTATTCATATGCTTGGTATGTATTCAAATGTGTTCATTTTCAGGTTAAAATACTTCCAACAGATCAAGCTAACAGCAAGAAAACAAGAAAATACCCAGGATTTCACAGGTTTATTGTGCATTAAAGAGCCAGCTTTGAAGACAAGATAGACACTGTTGTGATGAGGAACAAAGATAGTAAATTGTATAAACTGTACTCAATGATACATAATTTTAAAGATTTGCTTGGTTGTTTTACAGAATGAACTTCCTCTGTTTAGTCCTTCTCAGTGCCTTGTGTGATTTAGCCCCTAGTGAACTGACTTTTTCTGGCTACCTTACAACTTTAGGGTGAGTGTATAGACGGCTAAAAACATACGGTTCATCTTTCAGTAGAAACATTTCCTTCCCTATGCATAGCCTAGCAGGATGAATGTTGGCTTTTATTATGGAGATGCAGAAATGTGCTATTGTTTTGATATTGACCTATGCTTCCCCCTAGCATCCTCTTGAGTTCATGATCATCTATAACTTTCACACTGAAAAGCAGTGATATGAATGTAAGAAGTCACTCCACTTTTCATCAGATTTCACTTAAGGCAATATCCATCTTCCCATTGGTAGCCCTACCACGCAGGGTAATAAAAGGGATTTATGAGCCACCAAACAGTTACAAATGCATGTGTAAGAATCCACAAATGAATCATGAGTTGGGTGTAACTGGAGTTTGAGACTGGTTTTAAATGCAGCAGTTTCTCTTTGGCTCTTTTTTCATAACAAATATACATGTTTGCAAAATAGAAAATAAATTTGTCTTCAAAAATAGAATCTCTGTGAATGGGAAATTGCAACAAAAGAAACAACTGTGGAACTAATGACTATATACTTTAGCTGCTTCTGTTGCCTCTAACATGCCATTTGCTTTCTGAATTCAGTAATTGTGTCATTTTTTTTTTCAGCTGAAATTGTATGCTGAATACCTGTTCTTCTGATCAACCATCAGTCCAAAGATCTCACTAGTGACTGGGATTTGAACACACTCGCTTTTACTTCAGAAGCCAGATAAAGTAGAGAAGATCTCTGCCTCTCTTTGAGACAGGTATTAACACAGCTCAGCCTTCATCCCACCTAAGTGTGAAGTCACATGTGTGATCAGTGTTCATTTTCATAAACTGGTACGTTTAAAACAAAATACATTCCTGACATAATACATATCAAACAGTATGTTCTGAATCTTCAGTTATTTTAATCTGGCATCAATTTCTTACTTCTCTATTGGAGATTAAAAAACAAGAAGTGACTGACACTGAAGTCTATGGACAGAGGAAAGTATACAGACATTGATTCAAATCCCTCTCGTAATCTCACAATGGGAACAAAGCCATTTTGACTAATTCAAGGCCATCTACACAGAATAATAAAAACAGGAGGAAAGGAAGGATTTTACCTATTTTTTTCATCATCATAATCTTAGTTGAAGCTAAAGTGAATATGAGACTTGAAGGCAGAGATGTGACCTTTGGTTTGGTTTCTTTATTCAGTTGCTTTTTTTCCCGGAAAAGATACAGAACATCATAATTTTAGATTTCCTTACCTATGTTTATTCAACTTAAAGCATTCTCTGGTTTTTAAAGCCTTACTTTAATGAAAGCAGGCAAGTGCAATGCTACAAACAGCTCTAAGTTTTGTTGTTCATTTAAATTCACTGCTTCTGCCCCAAACTAGGCTCTAGTATTGTCAATGCAGCCTGTGGTACTGTGCTCTCATTTGCCAAGCTACCAAGACCTAGCCTGTTTTTAGGGACAAAATCTGAATATGGATCACTCTGCTTTCTCTCTGCTCCTCATAACAATTTCCCTTACTTGAAAATTAGTTGAGCTTGATTACCAAAAGAGGCAAAACTCAAGAAAAAAATAAAGATTACATAGATATTCAAAGTGCTTTGGCTTGTGTGCAATCATGGGTCCTAAGTTCGAGCGTAGATAGGTATACTTCTCTGGACACACATGCATACACAATGAAAAATGGTTTCTGTTTCAGAGATATAATACTGTTTTATACCAGTTGGATTTGGCTTGGAGTGTTTACTTCTGACATATGGGTTTTTACTACAATTACTTAGACTTTTTATTAATGTTAGCTGTATATAATCAGACATTTAGTTAACAGTTTCAGTGTTCTTAATTCAGAAGCTGTACATCCTTATAATTTTCTATAAAAATTTATTTTGTCAATATAAAATCTCACATTCTGCAGAACACTATGAAGTATTCAGTGAAAATAAAGAGATCACCCATTTCAAGCAAACAGAGGAAAGTCAAGGCAGCAGATATTTAGTGCCTTGCTCCATCTGCCATTTGAAGACAGAGAATGTCTGTTTCTTGTCAGCTCGCAATAGGAAGCAAAGCAGGATGTAAGAGCTGCTGCAGTACAGAGGAAAAGGGCACACCAAACATCATTCATGTCAAGTCTGTTGTTTGATCCATGCCTCTTTATCCTTTACATCCTTGCATATCCATATCATTAGTTTTTTTTCTACATGAACATGACATCCAGCTCTTGAGCTCACAGTCAGTTTTCAAGAACTTCTAATTTACATCCTGACTATGTAGCTAGTTATCCTCTAAGCCTATTCACACAACTAATAACAGTTACAATTATGTAATAGCTTAGTTGGTCGATGTTGTCCCTGTAAAGCAACAGGAAAAAAAAATCGTATGGAAGAGTATTCCATAGCTTTCAGGATTACCCTTTCTGAAGACTTTCTGACTAAATTTTTATTAAGTTACTCTGTTGCTCCTAGTTCTTGCATCATGCATTACACTATTTTTTAAGTTGTACTCTCAGAAGTCATTTGAGATTTGAGTTTCAGGTGCCCCAGCCGGAAAATTTCCATGCTTACTTCAATACATTTCTGCTTGCCATATTAAAGATATGTGGGATGAAGTTTTGAAAGTAGGTATAAACTATCGCTAAGAGCTGTTAAGCTAGAGAAAAACAGACCTATATGTGTCAGTGTTTTCTAAGAGCAAAATTGGGAATTAAGGTTCTTTTAATACTTTGTGAAGAAGACAAGGCAAAAAATGTTTGTGGTATAAGTTTCTTTATATGAAATTGGCTACCAGTAATGCTTTTCATGTTACTGTTATGTAAGACTTTCTTGCTTAGAACTTGAATTTCAGAGTATATAAATGATGCAGACTGAACACACAGACACAGAGTGCATAGCAAGTACGATGTACTGAGTACTTATTTCACTGGAGGGCTATGCCCCTGAAGAAATTATCAACTATAGTATAAAAAAAACAATACACAAATAAATGAAGTTCCATTCTGTCCTTCCAATACATAGAAAGGAAAACTACTTTTTTTTTTTTTTTTTTTTTTTTGCCTTTCCTCTATGTAATCTGTCTTGTGGTACTCACACACATGTTAAGACTCCTATTACAAGATGGAAATGTTACCTTCACTCTCATAAGAGAGTTGACCTACCACTTGACAATGTATCAATGAATGAACAGAGTCCAGAAGCTTGGTTGTCTTCACTACACAGCAATGATTCCACTTAGCATTACCACTGCATACCTTTCTTCCTTGACACCTTTAGACCATTACACACTGTCGTGGTTTAGGCCATAAATCAGCTACGCAGTTTGCTACATGAAGAAGCAAAAGAATGCTACTCCCACAGGGTGAGATAAGAATAGTTTAGTAACTAAGGTATAACACAAACCACTACTGCTACTACTACTAATAATAATGACAAGAGAAATACAAGGGAAGAGAATACAACAGCTCACCACGTATACCCAGCCCAATCAAGCCAGT
>JANRGW010000306.1:0-18671 GCA_024733675.1 Psilopsiagon aymara | reverse complement strand
GCTCGAGTTAGTTTTGACAAGTTCTGGGTCTTAGTGGGGGTAGCGAAGCGATCACCCTGCGGCTGCGCCATGCTGGGAGCGCTGAGAAGGGGGAGAGAGGCGGGGAGTCCGCCTGCCTGGCAGCAGCTGCGGCGAGATCAGCTTTAGCTCGTCGGGAGACCTGTCTGGGGTTAGATGCCAGAACCAATTAACTTCGTGACACAAATGCAGGGAAATCAGATTTCCTTAATGCAGATTCGAAGTTACTTGATTGTCATGATGGACAGCTCTTGGCAGTTGGCTTTTTCCTGCCAAGGAAGTCTTGTTGCCCATGGTAAAGGACGCTATTCAGATTTGGCCTAGTAGTGGCCTGTTGGAAACTGTCACTCCTTAGGTGTGCTGTGCACAGCACAGCTCGATTTTTGACAGCATTATGACTGAAATTTTGTGTTGCCTCTAACAACACCCGGTGCAGAAGATGATCTGGGTCATATCAAACACGTCAGTACGAGTGTGAGACTTCTCTGGCTTATCTTCACAAAGGACTGGAATTCAGTGGCACAGTAACTGAAAAATAACAGGGGACAGTCATTAAATTTTGAGGCAGAACTGCCTCCCTGCATGGCAAGACAAAGAATCTATAAGGATGAAGATCTAAAAGCAGCTGTAGTCAAGGTATTATGAGAGTGAAGGGAACTAGCAGTAATCGCTGGTTTTAAGTAATTGGATTATTGAGATCTCAATTAGATGGAAAATGGAATCCCTAGTTACGGTTAGCTTAGGAGTGGGAGAGGAACATAAACATAAAGCTAGAGAACAAAAAATGGAGGTACCACAATACATAATACTTTGTTGTCTGACTAGAGAGCCTAATGTACAGAAAACAATTGGACCATAAAGTTCCTAAACTACAGCTCTCAAGAGGCACTGAGAGCTGTATTTCTGAATCAAAACATTTTGTGTGCCATTCTCCATCATAAAAGAACGCAGTGAAAAAAAAACACATTTCCAGTATAAACTGCTGGTGTAAGGTGCAGTGTTGGTATGTTACCTGTCTCCCTTGTTGTGGTTAGTCTTTTAGTGATAACTCAGTGTGATAGGTCAGGCAATGGAACACTGTATTGAAATTTTGAAGCCTTTCTACTAAGAAAGTTTAGGTGCCTGAAAACTACTAATAGGTGAATATTTAAAAAAATATATATTTACCCTTTGTTTCCAGGCTAATTTTAACTTCCTTGGTTAAGCTGTGCTCCTGAATGGATACTTGTGCTTGGACAAAGAACAGGAGAGACAAGCAGCTGATGATGGAGAAAATGGTGAGACTGCTTTTTTCTTTGTCAGAGCAGTGCTGGCTTAAAGTCACCTTGTAGCTACGGCTGTAGAGCAGAAACCATATCAGGGTTCAATCATCTTTTCAGCTACTCACATGCAATTCTATTAACTCCAACAGGAGGTCTATATGTAGAACTGATTGGAAAATTGGGTCATAAGATTAATACAGTGAGCTTTGCTTACATCAACAGGATTATAAATTCACCAGATCTGGAGTCAGGAAGGAATTTCCCTCACTAGCATAATGTCAGCAACATAATCATGGCAAGGGAACAATCTGCTAGTGCACAGAGAAGGAATTATGTTGGGCCAGGTGGGTGTATCTACACAGTCACTTTCTTTCAGTTCTAATGGACACATATTTGGGGACTGTATTCTTCCTGGGTTTTCTTCCCCACCTCCATCCCAAGGAGCCACTCTGAGGACAGTCATTCAGAAGGGCAAAAAAATCCCTGACACTCTGTCTATGTTAGAGGATTACTATATGCAGTTAACTAATTAGTGAGTAAATTAAGGTCAGTAGTAGAAGAATTTCAGAAAAGAATAACAAAAAACCCACCTTATTTTTCAGACTGTTTTGAGTGCAGCTGTCTTCCTGAAGAGACACTTATAAACAGTAAGTGAAAAAATTACAGAAATAAGAAGGCTGTTAGGAATGGATCTACCCTGGATTACGTTTGAATCCACTCAGTGAAATTCTACATCTTTTTTTATCTGATTGTATGTAACTTCACTTTTTTCAAAAATAAATGATGAGTCAAGAGAGAAGACTAAATAGCAAAAGAAGGCATTTGTAAAATCAGTGTACAACATAAAGCACAGTGGACTGGGTCAGAATGTATCTGTTTCTGGCTATCTCTCTTTGAACATAATATGGGAACAGGTGTCTGTTTTATTACAAGGATTACCACAGAGCTCACTCACTCTGAGGAAGGGCACTATAAGATTTAGGTGATATGACCTACACAGAAAGGAAGAACAGCAGAATTGGGTGATCTTAGGTGCAAACGACAGAGGAGGAGAAGGAGAAAATAGCAAATTATGGAATGATATTTTTACCTGTTTATAATATAGTTTGGACCAATTACCTTACAACCCATAGATGTTAGATTTGTTTCCTTTTCACCTAGCTTTGAAATATCCCACACAAGAGGATGTTAGCTTTTCAGATGTGAATGGAATACATTTGTACAGAATAAAAAGTTACCTAGCAGCTATCCTGTAAACATGATATTGTCATCCTTCTGAAACTAATTCCAAATTCTTGCTTCAGCAGAGGGATGTTGGAAGCTTCTGCCCCAGTTTCTTTACCAGTTCCTTTCAGCACTGCTTTTCCCGCTGTGTGGTGGCATGCTCTCTGAACTGTACTCTCAGAAATCAGGGTATGAGCCAACTTCATGCTGCTCTTGCACAGAATGGAACAAACTAGAAATAACACATAAGGCAGAGGAAGGAAAAAAAAATAAACAAAACCAATGGGTGGTGGAAAAAGGAAAAAGAACAATATAGTGAAAGGAAATTCCCAGTTAAAGGCAAGTTCTCATTAATATGCAAGTCCAGCCTTCTCATCTTCTTGCCTTTCATGGTTGCCTCTTGTTCCTTCAGTTCCCACCCTGCTCCACATTTCTTTAAGTATGATACATTTGTGTAGGCACACAAACAATGTATCTGTCCTTCTCTTGATCACTTTAAGAATTTTCTGGCTACCAATATGGGGTTTTTTTCTCCCTCTAGTACGTAAACAAAGCAAAGAGGACAATTCTCAGCTTGGTTTTGAGCAACACAGAGGACAAACTTACAAAGAGGAAGTACTGAGCAACAGTAACTAATAAGCTGGGTTTGCTTTTAACATCAGAACTGTTGGCTCATCACTGCTTGAGTACAATCAGTTAACATTAACAAGAGCAATGCACACATTAAGAAAAAAAATGGTCTTGTTTCCTCAGTGGTGTAATGAGAAAAAAAAATAGCAGGAAACATGAGATTTCCAGGACAAAACAGTTCAGAATTTCCTGAATTTAGATTCCTGTCTCATTCACTGTTTCAGTTGTGCTCCTCCTAAATCAAATTACATGACTCACCTGACTCATTTTCTTCATCTATAAAATGGCACAGTGTATGCCAGCTGCAGAGGGAGAGAATTCATCAGTAAGCTACATCAGTAGAGAATTCTTGTTTATCAAGTTAATTGGGATTACTAATAAAAGAAGAAAGATATAAAGGACAAAGCAGGCCAGTTTAACACTAATTCAACATGAAATTAAAGACTCACCTATGCCTAGAAATAGCTGCATCAACCCAGATATGTATTGTACATTATCTAAAATAGGGCATGAACTGGCATGACTTAACTCAGATCTGAAATAGGATTAAACCACTGTGCAATGTTTTTATGATGAGATTTCTTCTGGTGTTAAAGTACCCAGATTTCCAGAATGACTTGTTCTAGCTATCCCAATTACTTCCAGCAGGCTCCCAAACACTCAGGTAAAATTCCTCCAGTTTTCTAGGTCTTTGTCTTAAATTTTTGAAATTTCTCCTGTTTCCCAGCTCTTTACTCAGCTTTCACTTCTCATCTCAACCTCTGTCCTCTCCCTGTTCCAATCTATTGCCCCTTTTTTCCCCCTGTATTTAAATTGGATGGTTTCTTCCTTCATGCTGATTAAAGGTCAGCAAGCAAAAAGAGGATCACTGAAAGATTAGTGGCTGTTCTGTTTCCTGATCAAACACAACACAAGCAATTACAGGGAAAGTTCTTCAGCAGTGATAACACAACATAAACAATTACAGGGAAATTTGTTCAGCAGTGACGCAGTGGTAGTTTGGACTCATGCCTGCTATTCCTCATGCCTACTACATTCTCCTGAATGGCAGCTCTGCAGTCTGGTCATGTGTGTGAGAGATTTATATTAAGTGATTGTGGAATATTTTGAGACTTAAGTATTAAATTCTCACGTGTCTATCCAACATGTGCAAAATGCTGGTTTATAGTTTCAAAATTTGGCCAAGTTTGAGAAGATTTTCAAAGAGATTGCAAAGGCACATCTTTGATATTAAAGCCTCTTTCTGTGAAGTCTTAGCTTCCTACTAAAAGGTAGGGATTGCCAACCAGTGAGATGAGAATCCATTATAAATCACATGCAGGGCTTATCCAGTTTCCTTTTCTCTTGGCTTGGACTACACAAATAATAGTCATAATGAAAACAACAAGAGACCAACTGTAAAATCAAGCTTAATCTAAGAGGAAGCAATTGACTTATTTTATTTTCTCTTGAAGCATAAAGCTTCTTTCTTCTCCACAACCTCCCCTGTACTTTTACTTGATAGAAGATCTTTTCACAGCCTTCAGAAAAATCAGACACCAGCTGACTAGTAGGATGATGCTATGTTATGTCAGTAGTGCCCCAGATGTCCTTTCTTCACACATCCTTCTGTGTGACATTGCTACAACACCCTCACCAACACCTTTCTGAGAAATTAACAGCCATTACCCTGCAGCATCTCAGTGTTGCTTTACAAAACTTTCAGATCAGGATGCTTTCTGAAAAAAACTTCTGTTAGGTAAATGAGCAGTAAAGAAGCACTGGCCAAAATTGCTTGTTTAGGTACAGTTCAAGAACTTCATCCTGATAGCAGAGTGTATTCTGGTCTGTAGGAAGCAAGCATTTGGTAAAGGATGGCTTTACTACACAGGCAACATGCATTAGCAGCTACACTTAACAATACACTATTGTTTACCTTTAAGGCACAGAGCAGTGCCACTTAGTCTTGACTAGATACTGGGTACAAAAAGCAAGAGGGGCATTTCCAACAAGTGTGTCAGGATTCTTTTAATATGATCAAAACAACATTCTTTAGAAAGTATGAAAGAATTCATTACTCAACATGGAATATTTCACCTCATATGATTAAAATCATACAAAGGTAACATTAATTGGATGTTACAAAGTGAAATGTCAGCCAGCTTCAACAGTCTTAGGCATTACCAGCCTGGTTTGTAACGTGAACTAGCCATTCCATTTTATTCTGTCTGGATATGTCTATACCATATGTATGCCATGTAAACTAGCAAAATTAATTTTTTAAAAGCAGGAAATGTTACAGGTAATTGTTAAAATAAAAGCAGAACTGGCTTGGCTTGTTAGCCAACCAGCGTTTACTTCTAGTTTTCACAAAGGACATTCATAAATTAACCTTGTTACTTTAAAAGAATGGAATAAAGACTGATTATCCACCTCTAGGCACGTGAAATTCCCTGTGCTCCTACAAGAAGACGTGTAACAGCAAATATGAGTGAAAATATAATAAAGTCAGCTATGTTCATTCAAAGCACAGAGAATCCATTGCAGTTTGGCCTTGTGCATTGTTTCTTAGAAATTAATTCAGTGGGCTTGATATTTTGGATTTGATTTCATCATGTTTTACACCCACTCTGCCATTCATTATAGTAACACAAACGACTGTGGTAGGAAATATTCACATGCTTGCGCCTTCAGAGCTGAAAAATATTACAATAAACATTTAGAATGTAAATATTGTTACCAAAGAGTGTGTCTTTATTGCAGTATTTCTCAAGCTGGCCCTTTAAAATCAGTGCACTGTAAAAATGCATTCACACAATATGTCCATCTATTTACAGTAACTTGTAAGTGTCAGGATTTTTACCCACTTTCCAGAGTATTCAGTACTTTACTAGCTGGGCTGCCCTGATACAGAGAGGGATTAAGCACAAAACTAAAGGATTATGGCTATTTCAGTTGCTAATGAGGAAGAAATCCAATGCAGGACAATGATTTCTTCTTTGTCTAGATGCATGATTTCATCCTCTTTTGAAAATAAAGGCTTTTATGCCATTCAAAAACTAGTTAGGCACAGAAGTCCATTTTGTAAAATCTCCTCCTCTCTCTTAATGTATGCATTATTCTTAAAGTAAGAATATAATTGAAGAAAACAGCACAAAAAGAAGGATGGAAAGAACCAATTGCAAAATGGTAATAGACTGCAGATCTGATTAGTTGATTGTTGGATAGATCCGAATCTATTTGTTTACCAATATGCTGAGCACTATTTGTCTTCAATAGAACAATACACTGTGCCATGTCCTTTGTGATGAAAGCAAGAAATGATACTGTGAACTCAACACACTGCTAAATCCCGCGCATACACTCACAGCATGCCTCTTATCACTGACAATCCAGGAGAAGAGAGTGTTGCTTCCTTTGTTGCTTCCTTTGAACTGTAGTTGAAATCATGTGGAAACATGAAGTTGTTGATGGTTTTGTCCACATACCAACTGATCTAATACTGCTCTGGTTATAGCATCTTCGTCTGCCCTGTTCAAAACTTTGACTGAGGCTCCCTGCCTTTTTCTTTCCCCCAAATAATACACAGTTCAAGATGAAGAATTATGTTATAAACTGAAATACCATATGAAATAGTACTGGGAATCTCTCTACAAGTAAGTAAAATATACAAAAATCTTACTGGCAGTGAAAGTAATAATAGTCTGGATTTTAATGGAAAACTGCATTGCAGGCAACTATTCTCCTTTTCTCTAGGGCCAGCTTGGTCCTCAGGTAAAAGAAGCCCATCTGTCCAGGTGGCCTTCTATTCTGGAAGTTCATGGCTGACTTTAAAATATAGAATCGCTAGACAGCTGAAGAACCTGATGATGTGAAATATGTATCCCCTGTATATTACCTACAACCTGGTAAATATCTGGGAGCTGCACCTTACTGGATAGGAGGGGAAACAGCAACTCAAGAAACAAGATTGATTTTGTACCTTATGTATTCTAACTTCCCAGTTGTTCTCTAAATTATCGGCAACGACTTTTTCCAGCTTCTCTTTCAGTGGGACTCAAGATGCACATTAGGCCCATGCCCAAGGCTATGTGCAGCAGGATCCTTGAATCTCTGCTGGTTTGGTTTTGGTTTTGTTTTTTTTATCTTTGCTGGATCAGGGTCCTTTTCACCAAATATGTATCTGATTTTGCCCACAGAGAGGAAAAAAAGGAAAAAAGCATCACCCCTGTCACACTAGTATCATACTAAGCCTTAAATTAATATTTTATGTGCTTGCTGTGCTGTAGAACAGATACAGGAAGTTCCCTCTCTCCTGCAATTTCACTGATCATGGTGATTTTCTCTCTGTCAATCATTTATAAGACTCATTAAGCAGGAACAGGAAATACATACAACTAAACATTAAAAGGCACTGAATTAGAATGCCAAGGCTAGCTAAAAATAAATCTGATTCTTATCTTTTTGGCTGGAAAGCATACTGTGAACTAAGAGTGACAAGAGACCAAACACTGCAAGCACAAAATTATTTCTTCAGTTAATGGAAGTGGGACTTACCAGGGACACTCCCTAGAACCCTGCTTTAATGCCGGTATCTATATAGCACTCACAGAATTCAGAAGATATAATGACAGGCACTTCGTTCTCGGTAAGCACATTATCCCAGCTTTGAATACGTTTAATAGTTATCAGTTAAACCATGGCTAAATTAATTGCATAGGTAAATTTTCACCAGTTGGAATTTATACTGGAACATACGTGCACATACCCATTGGAATAAGGGGCCCAAGGGGGACAAGGAGACGGGATGATGCAACTCCTGTCCTTGATCAAAGGAAGAGTCATGCTATGCCATCTGCTGTCCCCACACTAATACCTGCATAGATTGTACTGTGGTGATGCTGTAATTCTATCTGTCCTGGTAGCTCCGTCATCAGTTCTGTTTCTATGTGAGTACATCCATGGTCTCTGTCCATTTGGTTGAATTTGAGGTCTGCTCTATATCTAGGTTACCACTTCACTACCTCTGCTGCAGGAATTCCCTATGGTACAGCCCTTTTTGCCCTCATCTAAAATCTGAGACAAGCTGTTCTGCCTCAAAAGCTGCCCAGTGTGAATGGGCCAGTAGGTGCATTTTATTTTTTCTAGCAGTGAATTACTCCCTGCTTGATCCCTCCTCAAACTTACAACGAGTAATTGTAAGTGTGTGCCATCCAGAATTATCTTTGCTGTGCTCACCCCAGAGGATCACTAGAACATTGTGCTCCCAGCATTCTGGAACACAGCTGTCCCACAGAATCTCTCTGCACTGCTTGAACTAGCTCTACAGGAATGGAGAAAGTCAGGTAAAAATAGGGACTTTAACTGCTAGACAGTCCCTCACACTCAGGAGGTAAATGGAAAATGAACAGGTAGAAAGACTGAAATAGAAGCTGTATTGAATTGTGCAGGCCAGAATAATATCGCAGTGCACATGCTGTAATTCATGTTCACACTACAAAATAGATGGGATGGATACCAAGGAGCAAAACATGCCTTTATTTTATCCCCTTAGCTTTGCAGGTAAGACTAGACTCAGAGGACTTCAAGAATATTTCCTACTACGAAAAAGTGGTTTTCCTCTCCTGTCCTATTTTTGGATGTCAGTGGCCTTGTGTAACTCTTAACTTTGCCCTCTCTGTGAAGCAATGGTTCAACTTTTCATCTCAGCCTAGTAATTTTACTTTTAGATTGTCAGGATCAAAGGATCAAACATGTCTTCCTGCAATTTTTTTAAGATACAGGTGCAACTTGCATAAGCAGGTGTGTCTTAGCTTTAAATGGGCCAGCCTGGGTTCTACAGCAGCCTGTTACTGATGGCTGTGATTACTCTGCACTAAATTACTGAATTAGTGAATTAGTAACCTAGAAAATCAGCAGGGTACGCTGCTGGATAAATGCAAGTTACCTAGTTAAAGTTAGCTTAAATTTGTTAATACAACTGTAATTACACAGGATCTGCAGAGCTGAGAACTATTTCTGGGATCTTAGACCCTAAATTACAGTCTGTTATGTAGCAACACATCACCATCTCATTGGCTAGTAGGTCATTGAGTCCATAGGAAATTCAGAACACAGAATCCCCAGCTATTTCCCAGCCTTCCATGAAACTAAATCCAGCCAACCTTCTCCCCCACCTGGGTTTGAATAAGGATTGGGCATGAGGCCAGGAAGCAGCTGTACTGTGCTGGTCTGACCTCCAGTCTGCAGGAACCAGGGCTAAGGTACATCATGCAGCACAACACTCCTGCAGTTTAGACTAGACTTGAGAAAGTTTAGACTGATTTAGATTAAATCACTGCTTACTCATACCTCTCCAGCAGACAGTAAAGAGTGAAGACACAATTAGCGGCCACGTATGGCTTCTGTGGGATGTTGCAGTGCTACAACGAGCCACCACGTTTCTGTGAAGGTTGTTTACTTTGCATGGCTCTCCTGATTTTCAGGTGAGATTTCATACTGCACTGGACAGAGCTTTGCACACTTTCTCGGTTTGTAAAGGGCAGTTCCAGACACTAATGTAGGGAGGAGTATAGAGCCAAATAGCTGCTGATTAATGCTTTCTGGTTTGTGCCTGATGAATTTTATAGATGACAGTGAATAAAAGGCTAATTTGTCCCCTAAAGCATATATTGATACAAATGTGATCACTTTTTTGCACTACCTAACTTGGGTTAATGGAGTGTTGCTTCAACATATTGTGGTTTTGGCATGTTCTGACTGTATCAGAAATATCTTTGTGTGGCCTGAATTTACTATTCATTACAAATGGATGAACAACAGTAAGCACTGCAACAAACAGATATTTCTTTGGATGTCAATGTGAAAGCCTGTGTAACCTAAAGGAGTGCAATCACACCTGCCAAATGTAAATAAGAAACACTTTCCTAAAATGAAGAATGACTTATAAATCAGCCTGTAGAATTAGGCTGAACTGCAACTAAGTTATAGTTTATGAAGACATGAATACACAAAAGAATGAAGACAGCACGGTGCCTCATACCAGCTACCTGCTTTTCTGCTTTGTTCTCTTTCCCATTCCTCCTTCTTTCATGCACGGTGCAACCCACCACAGTCTTCCAAAGGGAAAGAGCTACAGGGCTCCCTGAATTGTTCCAGTTAACTCTCTTCATATTTGACTGCTAACTCCCATGAATAGAGATTAGAGGGACTTAAAGAGATGTAGATGTTTTACTAAGAAGCTGTAGCAGCAGCAGAGCAAGAAGTAGGTGCTCACGCAGAGGCCTCAACATGTGGAGCTACCGCTCCTGTGAGTTGGGCCCTTCCCTTTAGCTCCTACATGTAAGAAAGTATTTTGAAATTCAGGTGTCTGTGCACACTTATACCCAAATTTGAAAGGATAATGCCATTTCCTTAATTACCTTCCCCTTGTAATCTCCATTCTTGCAAGCTGCTTTTCTGTTCCTTCCTCTTTTCCTGCAGTAATTCAGAATTCTGGACTGAACTTTGGACATAATGTTACATGCTGCACATTTCTATTTGTCTTCTGTGACAGCACATGCATTCTGAAGGAAATGCCTAGGTTCTCCAACCTGGAGCCTCAGACCACAAGGACAACCTGGTCATTTTTATTTGTGTATGGAGTAGAAACAGACACCCTCCCCACAGCCTTCTACAGAATAAGGCCATCAATCACAGCTGTATCATGTCAGAATTTTTACCCTGACCAACACCCACAGGTAGCAGGCAAAGACTGATAACAGTAGAAGAAAATTCACAATATCTTATTTTGTTAATTTAGGTATTAAGAAAGGTGTCTTACTCTAGGAGAAAGTAATCTGGCTGGCAGTGAAACAGTTACAAGAGAGCAGAAAACAAAGGACTGAGTTTATTAGTCAAGGCTGTCCATCTTAGCAATTCATCAAAAACATGTCTATTTTGGAAGCCCCAGCATGATAAAAGGGTGTCTTTTCAGTGCTGGAAGAGGAGAGTGAGCTTTCAAGGATACAGTGGCGCTTTTCAGGAGACAAGCGTGCAGTGGAAATGTCTGTCAATGGGAGGCTTATTTCCGAGCAAATCTTGCTTTTCCACTTCAGGTACCTATTGTCTAACATTACTGGTTGACTAAAATTCTTCTTGCATAAAAAAATCTGTAAATATCACCTCTTTAACATAAATAAAAATCAGAAGAAACCCCAGATAAATTGCTTAAGCAACCACTTTTTGAATGGTGTCTGTTGAACCAGACTCCTCCCTCACCGCAACTTAAGGCACAAGGAAAGAAAACTGTCTGGACTTCAGCATTGAGGACTTGCTTGTCTGGCTTACCCCAGATGAAACTGCGGCTGGCCAACGGGACTTCAGCCAAAACCACCTCTCCTTCTCTCCCCCCGTTTTCTCTATTCCGCTTCAGCACACAGTTCCCACAGAAACAGGGTAGCATGAATAGTACAGGCTTTGGGGGCCTTTCTGCAGAAGTAAATGCTTTTTTAAAAGAAGAGTCTGCATATAGTGTTGGCTAATTAAGATCTCATTTTGGTGAAAAGCTTTATTAGAGTTTAAGCTCTATTAGAGGTTATCTGGCTACTGAAAATCATATTTAGGATTCCTCTCTCAACATGTTAAACCTTGTGAAGTAACTTAATAGATTGCCTGTCTGGCAGCAGAAATACAAAACTAGTATTCTATTTCATCACTGCTTTAGGGCTTTTTCAGATTTCTTTCCCCCTGCTACTCATCAGTAACATTGGGAAGTGTCTGTCATGAATGAGACAGACATGGTTTAGGGTCACTCAAAGAATCACCCCCAAAGGTATTAACAAGAGTAGTTTTAATGTGAATTTATAAAAATGCAACTTAACAAAGTCTGACAGCAAGGTTCACTCTATTAGTTACTACATGGATGAAACATACAACAAAATCAAGCTAGAATCGATTTAGAATCATTTACACAGAGACTGAAGATGAAAAAGGGTAAGATAAAACCCTCACATTGAGTCACGAGGCTCAGAGTGAATCCTTGATGGGGGCTAGGTCTGCTCTTAATCTCAGACTTGGACTCTGTGTAGAATGTACTATAGTTATCATACTGATCAGCAACAGTAAAAGAAGTAAGAGCCTCCACCCTATGGGTCGAACTTGCTGATATGGAACTGAATCTGGTTCATGCTGGCAATGATTACTCTTGCAAGAAGGGTAAGCGATCCTCCAGTAGTTAACCCCATCTCCAGTGTGGGTGTGCTGGTATCATTCCTGGAAAGGGAAAACAACAGAAGTCCCTGCAGGATTTTTCCAGACAGGTTACCCCTTAGTGGCTCAAATTGTTTAACTGCTCGGACTAAAGACAAAATTTCATTTTCCCACTCAGAATATCTCTGCTCTGTCTCTTTAAATGCAGTCAAGCTGAATAATAAAGGTCTCTTTGGTCCAGGGCCTTTTTAAAACAGGTTACAGTAAGTGTCATGTTCAGCAGAACCTCCTTTGGCTGTAATAGGGCTGTGAGGGTGTTCTGAGCCCAAAGTTTTTAACCCCTGTATTAGGGTTCTGGCTGCCTCTTCATGTTCTGGGTACTATTTCCATGGTTTTGCCTTTCATAAAAGTGAATACAGTGGGTGAGCAATGACAGAAAATCCAGGTCCGTGCTTCCTCTAGTACCCTACAGTTCCTATTAACTGTTGTAATTCTTTCTTAGACTGGGACATTTGAAGCTGTTTACTTAGGGTATCCAGTGCGATTACTGCACTACCTGCAAACCATCAAGCACCTGAAAATTTTACTTCTCCGCTTTGTTCCTGACATTTTTCAGGTGTGACCTCAACTTAATGTTCTATGGAGTGCTTACTACACTGCTGCTGCTGCTTCCCCCACCTTTTCAGGGGATTAGAATATCATCTACATATTGGTGCAGTTTCACATGTTGAGGAAGTGAGACTGTAAATGTTCAGCAAGCGCAGCATGAGCAATTGTGCGTGAATGTTTATATCCCTGTGGGGCTCTGTCAAAGGTCTATTGTTTACCATCCCAAGTCACCCCAAATTTTTATCCTCCTCTTGTAAAGGGACTGGGTTCTGGAGATGATTTGTGGTTTCTCCAAATCAGCTATGACTTCAGAAATTCCCTTTAGTGCTGCAGCAGAAATAGGGTATGTGGTACATTAGTAATCTTTGAATCAGGGAGTGCAGGTGCTGTGCAGAGTACACACACCGTAGTCTCCTGATTTCTATCAGGGTTAGGGTCAGCATTTGAACCAAAGGACCACACGCTGCCATACAGCAGGCGCCAGGTTTGGCCATTGGAAACACTGAAACCCAAACTATTTTCACTGTGGTCTGTAAATGCACAGCAGGTAGAGGCCTGGGAGTCATGAATTAACTGTGGTTTGGCAGGTAACACTCGCTCCATTCGCTCCAGTGATTTTAACTCTTTGCCATCCAGGTAGTACACACAGCTTCTTGGCATGGTTTAGTGGGAGGTGTCCCTGCCCATGGCAGGGAGGTTGGAACTAAATGATCTTAAGGTCCTTTCCAACTCTAACTATTCTATGATTCTGTGATCCTGTTGTGTTAATATTGAGATCTGTGTTTCTGTATTTGTTAGGAATTTTACCAGTTGTTGTTGAGGGCCAGCTGGAATCAGAATGTATTCTGCTTTAATGATGCCTCTACCTGCATATTCAGAGAAATCTGAGGGAAGCAAAGAATCATCTTCCCCTAGTTTACTATCATCAAGGTCACCCCATATGCTCCCATCCCATTCTTCAGGGAAAACAATTAATTTCCTGATGTGTACAATGTCAGGGGGATGAGGAGCTGGCTCAGCAGCAAACTGGGAGTCTTTCAGGAACTCCTGTTGCCTGGCCAAGGTGGGAAGCAAAAGCAGGAATAATCAGTCATCCCCCAACAGCCTTGGAACATTCCTCACTAACTTTGTAGCCTCAGTGGAATGGAGCCATTGTTATCGGAACTTTTGACAGGTCTAGTAAATACGTACCTGGGTTGTGGCCAAGGTGGAAATTTACTAATGACTAAAGCAAATTATCTTTTGACCTTATGAACAGTTGTCCTAAGTGAGGCCCTTTGAGCTCTCCCAGAACACAGTAGGCTGTGACCAGCATCTCTCTCTGACTGAGACACTCACAAACTCAAGTTTGTTAAGTTTGGAGGGCCACTGACAAAAGCTGATGACAGGGCCTGGGCCAAAGACTCTCCACTCCTCAAAGTTCAACCCTCACCCACTGAGAAATGCTGAGACATTTGAAGTGACTATTTCATTGAATTCAAGGGGAATTTTTAACAGGTATAACTTTACATCTATCTACCTGTCTGTCTTTGTGTCTGGGTTCATGTGTGTCTAAATTGATTTAGGTACCCTATAGCAAGTATAGTTGAATTGGTACTTTCAGAACACCATATCAAGATCACCTTTTGCTGGTATCCTGGACATTGATTCTTTAGGTGATCCTAATTGATTATACATGTACCCCTTTCGATATAATCTGATGCCCGAGTCTGAGACCAAGAGTGGACCTAGTTGTACCGAGGCTCCATCAGGGGGTTAGGAAGCAAGGGGGGTCCACTGTGAACCTCATGACTCAACAGGAGGGGCTCCCTTATTCTTCTGTGTCTTTGATCTCTGTGTAGATCCTTCTAAATCAATTCCAATTTAGAATCATTGAATAGTTTGGGTTGAAAGGGACTTTCAAAGGTCATCTAGTCCAAACCTCCTGCAATGAGCAGGGACATCTTCAACTACATCAGCTTGCTCAGAAGCACATCCAGTCTGGCCTTGAATTTCTTCAGCCATAGGCAAGGCAGGTAGGCATATACAACATACAGAGCACACTTTGCTACCAAGCTGCCAGGTATATACCCTGCACAAGCTTCAAAGATAGCTTATTTTCTCCCTCCACCTTTGCAGCCTTCCACTCTTCCTGCTGCACGAGAGGCGGCAGCAGCTTTGTTGCCAGAGATGGTCCCACCTAGCACCACCCAGCATCCTCACTCTTCTGCGGCCCTTATGAGAGCAGCAGGCTTGTTGCCAGCTCACACTTCAGGCCCCGCATCCTCACCCAGCTGCTTTCTCCTTCCATGCCCATGGCACAAATACACAGGTCTGCCCTTGGAGGTGAAAGACCTTCTGAGATAATTGTGGCTGGGGGCAGAAATATGTAATTATACACCTAGTTCAGGCTCCTGTTTCTTGTAACGCTCGGTCGTTACTGTCTGCAGAAATTGAACACTGCCACTCAAAGATCCTTCATCTGTGGGCGATAACATCCTGTTTTGTCTACACTGCTGCAAAGCTTTACAATGTCCCTGAACGAAACAAAGGGACAAAACAATATATATTTTACAGTTATCTCCCAATCCTATGGTTAAGGTTTTACTTAATCTCCTGCAGTTACATACATTCTTAATTTAAAATTTCCTGTATAGCACAGTACCTGACAATTGGCTTACAGTAACCTTCATATCATTCATTTTCTAGATAGGATCAAACTTGGTCAAAAATACCCCTGGTCCTCGACGACTAAAATTCTCATTGCCTGTCTGTAAGATGTTTTTCCACCTTTCTCCTATTGCAGATTAATTGACACAAGGATTTGGAGAAGTGAAATTGAAATATAAGCAGCTTTTAATTTAAAAAAAAGAATAGGGGAAGGGAAAAGGGGAAGAATCAGCTTAAAGGTGATGGCCTATTAAAGCTCTATAAAAGGGTGGTTTTTGCAAGCCATTTTTTGTCATTATTGTGGAAATCTGTATTATACTTTTTGGATTGTTTTCAACATTCTTCAAAGACATTTCTCACTGACATACTTACCTTGTGCATTAAGATCTCCAACTCCAAAAAACCCTTTTTTCCTGTAATATTGTACTTTCAGATTTTGCATGTTAATGAATTATCACCTCCACTTTTTGGTTCATGCAAAGCTTCAAAATAAGCATTAGAAATGCAAACAACCTACATATGAAAAATACATCAGGCTTTTAATAGTTCTTTCATATTAATTCTCTGTGGTGCTTTTAGTGACAGGTAAAAATCAGACTGGTTAAGAGCAGCTGGTGCAAAGAGGTGTAAAATTACAACTTATCTGCCTGATTGTCAGTGCCCCTGGGAGGCATAAAACTGAGGAAGTGTGAGTGCAGTTATTGCTGCTCTATTTTATGAGGTTTTTTTCTACTGAGTGGGAACAATTCAACTTTGTACCTTTGGGTTTTCAAGGATCATCTTTGGAGGAGACTGACTCAACATGCTTCTCACTTGTGTTCTGTTCCTAGCCAGAATTATGCTCTCATCTGCCAAAATGTGCTATGCTGAGTTTTCCTCCTGGGGATCCTGAGAGCAGGAAGACATTATAAACTTACTGCAGGCAATAACTATGGTCAGTCATAATTTTTCTCACAAAACAAACTTCCTTTAGGTTGCATTTAATAAGGTTTCAATGGGAATGTGCTGATACTCACATTTTAATTGAGATTAAACAAATATTTTAATGGTAATGATACCACCTGACAGGTATATTAGAACATTTATAATAGAGTATTTTAAATTGTTAAATCAACCAACTGAAAAAAATCAAGCTAAAGTTACAGCTGTATAACTATTCTTGTTCTATTTTACACTATACTTCTGCAGGTAAAAGGAGCACTTGTTTAATGGAAAGAAAGTGGTGATGACTGAGTGCCCTTTGCCAGACCACACCTGGAAACCATGTCAGGGCTAGACCATAACAGATGGTGACTGAGCAAAGCCATTTTTTAAGTACTGATGGTGTCTATGTGCCAGAATGGCTCATTTTTATCTCAGAAGCAGAACTAGAGATTCCCTCCTTCCAGCCCCTGAGCCGTAGGAAGGATGGCCTCAAGGATTTTGTCTGTAGAATCTTAGACATAGTTCTCTAGTATGTCAGAGATTGCTTACAGGTATTGAGAAAGGAGTAATAAACTTTACTGAATATATTAGAAAACTTGAGAAATACATAATAATGATCTTAGTAGCTATTTACCTTGTGATACCACCTGCAGGTCCTTCATAATTCTGGTTCTTCACTGTACAAGGCACTTCATACACTCCAAATTTTATCAGAGCTGATGGTAGTAGATGAAGATAAACACAGCCAACAGGGAGAACTAATAGTAGGGTAATTATACCAAGCAAAGATTGTAACATATAAGCTATTTAATTACTGACAAGGATTTTGTAAACAGGGAGGCACTTAATGTAAGAATTTGGAGGAGGAGAAATAAGTATTTTGGGGAACTTCTGTACAAGATAGAAGAAGCAAAAAGTTACATGAGAAAGAAAGTTGTATCGATGCATGATAGAATTCTTGCTGAAGGATCCACCCATCCAGATAATGCATCTGCTTGGGAGAGGTTAAGGAACTGACTTTCAACGTCTGCATGCCACAGCTAAATGGCATACTGGTCAGATGACAGCAGTGACCAAAAGCTCTTTTCATATTGCTCCTACCACTGAGGCAGCCTCTCACAGGGTGTTGGACAGTAGCAGTCCTAGCTCGGGATTCCTTGCTATGCTGCAGTCTTTACAAGTACCATACTCTGACTTGTCAATCGCTAACGTTTGTTGCTGGATGCAGTCCACTGTTCACAGAAGCATATGTAACCTGTTCCGGATACCCCCACTAATTTCCAGTAGGTTAAATTCCAAGTGTGGAAGGTGGACAAGGGGTGATCTAAAGATCTGTGATAAAGACAAAGCTTTGATCCCCCAGAACATAATGACATAAATCTCTCTGGATCCATCTCCACTTAGAACTAAGGATAGCCACAAATCTTTGTTCCTGCCTTCCTAACAGCAATATGTGGTCTTTTATAAGCTGGCCTTAGAGCAATGCACACATACCTGAGGCTTTTTAAATCCAAAAAAAGCACTCCCCTCTTGCAGTGAAATAAGGAAGTAAGTACAGGGAATAAGTAAATAAGCTCTCATATACACACAGCAGTTATTTCATCAAGTATGAGTGTCCTGGGTAGAATACAACTAGAGAATGGGAAGCATGAGAAACTAAAGTGGTGTTATTGGCCTGGCAAAGAGGAAGCCTGAGGTTTGATAGGGCTCAGATACAACACAACGTGTTTTTAAAGTAACGCCAAACCGCATGTGTTGTAGTTACGGGTCTGTGCACCACTGCTTAAAGTGGAAAGAAGGGAAGAGGGTGACATTCCGAGGTCAGAAAGACTCACAGTATCTATCCAGCCTAAGTTTACTTAGTTTTAAAATGGTAGCATGATTCGCATAGCTGTGGCGTAGGTTTTGAAATGGTTCTTGAACACATCGACGTCCCGGGACTACTGCTCAACGAGCACAACCTGTTCCCAAGGCTCAGAGCGCTCAGGCAGGCCCGTGCCTCGTGGACATGACTCCTGCTTCGGCTGCCGCTGGAAAATGAAACTTTGCCCGCAGAGTTGCTGTCCTGTAGATCCTCGCCTGCTTCCTCTCGGCGGTTCAAGCCCGTTTCCTCTGGCACAGGAGGGCTCACCAGGGCGGCAGCGGCGGAACAGCGCGCAAGAGCCGCCCTCCACAGGTACCACCTCC